>VXBX01008695.1:1413974-1520159 GCA_013400415.1 Scytalopus superciliaris | reverse complement strand
CGCCGCCGTGCACCTGCCCCGGCCGCCGCCTCCTGCCGCGATCCAGAGGGTTCCCCCGCCCGAGGGCTTTCCCTCGGGATGTCCTCTGCGCTCCTCGGACAGAGGACGGAGCCGCCTCCTCGCCCGCCGTGCGATGGATGCCGCGCCGGAGGCGTCGGGGCGGCTCCCACGCGTGTTCCCGCACGACGGCCGTGGGGAGGCGAGGCTTGGAGCAGCCCGGGCCGTGTCATACACGGCGCGTCCCACCCGGGGACAGCATTCCCCAGAGCGACAGGCGACCGCGTAGGTGTGCGGTGTTGGGAAATGCGGGAACAAGATGCGTGGTTTTCCATGGAAAGTGTCAGGAGGCAGGTTGACATCCAGTCCTGAAATAGCCGACAACCTTAGGGTTATAGGTGCTTGTAACATAGGCAGCCCATTCCAGTCTCCTGATCCCATGAAACCCAACGATGTATTACGACTAGCAGAGGTAAAGGACTTTTTTTGTTCTGTTTCTTTGTTTTTGCAAGTGATACTTTTTTATTCAGTATCACATGTTGCCATTCATTTGTAATGTTTAGAGACAGTGATCAAAGCTGCAGGATCGTCAACTTCCCCAGGCAAAGTTGTAAATTTCAGGTCAGCTGCATGGACCCTATACCAGCTTTTCCCTCCCTGTATCCAAGTGTTAAAGAAAAATCAACCACCAAGTCATGACAAGAATTAAGAGAAAATGTGTAATTATTATCACCATGAATTTATATAAATCACTCTGTCATCTCGGAAAGAATCATAGTACCAGCAGGGCACGTTTCCATAAAGCATGAGGGAAATTAAGGAGAGGGCAGGCTGGGCTCATCACTGTTCGCATGGGATCCCTGGCGGGTGGTCCACAATGTGAACCCACCAGCTGCAGGAGGGAACACAGAGCTGCAGGCTCAACATCCCCGTCACAAACAGAAGTCCAGTCCTCTTAACTCAGAAAAACTCCTGCTGGACTTGGTGGGAGTCCTGCTTGGAAGTGCACTTTGGGTAAGACCCCACCATGCTGTCTCTCTTTTGAGCTCAGTTTTATCACTGGCTTGACATTCCGGGATGGTTTTTTTAATATCTGCAAGATTTCTGGTAATAATGTTTTATAAATGATGCTTTTTTTCCTCATGGGCACTTGAAATGCCTTTTGAAATGATGTTCCTTGGAAAAGTAAATTTGGTGAGGTCTTTTATGAGGTGTTTGCTATCATTAGAATAACCCTGAATTTGCCTTTTCTTGACAGGCTTGTAACATAATGAGGGAAACATCTGGGCAACTGGGAACTCTGTGTGATGCCATTTCCCTAAGGAGCTCCTTTTAGAGCACTATTGTTAAGTCAGGGTGAAACTAGAGGAAAATCATCTTCAGATAATTATCCTGGATTATTATCATTGTCATTGACTGTCTCATGAAAATCTCTTAATTGTTGACTTGAAATTTTTCTGTCCAGTGATTTTTTTGCAGATTGCCTTAATAAACTCTGTGCCTTTAAGCACTGTGATAGCTTTAGCAGTTTGTATTTTCATGTTCTGCCATTTGTAGAATTGAAATTTTTATAGACTTCCCAACTGAATTGATTCTGCAGTTATGTATTTGAGAGAGTGTGTCTGTACAAGACATTACGGGGGGGGGAAAGGATATTGATTAGAGTAATTGGTTAAACAGATGGAAGTCTGTCAAATTTTTTTTTTGGTTTATGACTTCCGTGGATTCTGTTACAAGCTGGAGGATCCTGTAACCTGCTTCAGAAAGTTGCACTCTTGACAGGCAGATGCTTCCATTCAGAGCATCATCATGTGGATCTCGATGGCAACTTTGCCCTCGGATCTTCTCATTTTGGTGGGCTTGGGGCTGTATCGTGGCACGTGCTGAAGTGAAATGCAAAATCCCAGTTCACTGCTCTCCTAGGTGGAGAATCAGTGTGGAAAACAGAACTGCACAAACCCAGACTTGTTGATACAGACACTAAGAAATCTCCCAGGGGTTCTTCTGTCTTAATAGGTCTAGGGAGAGAAATGTTCATAAGAAGTGATTAGGTCAGTGTTTCATTTGATGAGATTTTATATGAAGAGGTGTGGCAAGTCCAGGAAAGAGTAATCTTTGCAGCAAGGGTTTATAGATATCTTTTGACATGGCAAATTTGTATCAGAAGCCACTCAATTATCAAATGCACGGTACGGTATTTTGGGTCTTAGGCAATGTATTTGCACAAATAAACTGGTCAGAACTGGGTTGGTCTTACAGAGAAAAGATTCAGGGGGAATCCTTAGTAATCTTAAAATATTATTGGAGATTTAAGTAGTCTGAAATAGAGACTTGTAAGCATTTGAAGTCTGATTGTTTAAAGGAAGAAGAGCTTCTCTTTCTCCCATCCCTTGGTCCTTCAAATGAAGGAAGAATTTTGGAGGATAGGTTTTGATTTATTTTGGTCTTTCAATTATGTTAATCTCTGCAATTAATTAGGCTAATAGATGAAAGAAATAGAGAAAAAAACCCCTTCAATCCTAGTTTAAACAAGTTATTTCTTCCACCCTCTTATTTTTCCCTTCCCTGCACTGTGTGAGTCCCTAGTGGTCCCAGATGTCTGGGATTGCCTGGTGTCACTGTGTCTGGCTGTGACAGAGCAGAAGTGAGGAGAAAATCCTGATGTACTGCTCTGGTCCTCTTTGGGATGGGTGAGATATAGGCACAGGCTCTGCTGCAGAGATGGACACTGGACCTGCTGTTGGAATTGGGTTGTGGTAGTGCAAACTGACACGAAATGGGAAATCCAGATTGGAGTTGTAAAATATCTCAGTCCTGTGTTACGAGAGGGAATCAGCCTTGTGTTTCTCAATCAGATTGTATTCCCCTCCTTCCGACTCTACCAAAGGACAAAAATGGAGAATTGGGGAGGAGGGAGATTTTGTTTTTTTCTGGTGAGAATTCTATTACATCTAATTTAATTAGCATCCAGAAACAGTTGTGGAGTATATTTTTGAAAATAAAGTACAGACTTGCTTCTGAAGAAGAGCAAGTGAAGTTACATTAAGAGATGGAAAAAATGCTGCTTGGGTATGTTTTTGTCTTTTTACATAGTTCTAAAATGAAGGGAAGGCTTGAACATAAATTTTGGAAGACATTTTTCATACTTTACGATGCTCTGTCCTTTCATTCTGAGAGAAAATACTTAATCGAGAAGTTTATTCCCATCACTTTGAATTTTTCCATAGCAGGCCTTGCACACCAAGAAAAACAGTGATCCCACACCAAGAAAAATGACCTTGAGAAATGCAGTAACAGAGCCACCAACAATATATGCCATAGCACATGAAGTCAGACTCTCCACTGCGGTCCTTGCAGCAGTATTACATTAGCCCGAAACTCGGTAATTGTGCTTAAAACTGGAGCCATGTAAGAGAACGTAATTTGAAAAGGAGCGCAGCGCTGTAAACAGATTTTTTTCTTTTAATCGCCTTGCTCCTGTCCTTGCCCCCCTCCTCAATGAGCATGTAAGCAATTACAGCGTGTCAGAAACGCTCCCTGAGCCCTACCAGAAGAAACACATCCTGCTGCTTACGAATGGTTGCACAAGAGTCGCTCTCCAAGCCGTGTGAGGAGCGCTTAGCAGAGCTGAGCCCTTCATTTTCTCCGAAGCTCCACAGCTCAATGCTGTGAGAAGCTCAGCAATGGGGTGTGTGCTGCCTGCTGCCCCTGCTGGGGTGCATTTCAGTCTTCACAAGGCTTGTGCATTCTTGCTGACCCTTCTTGTGTGTTTCAGGCGATTTGCAGAACGATCTTTAGTTGGATACAGTGGCATATTTCAGCTTCCTGGCTTGCTCGGTTAAGTAGGGACTCAAGCTGTTTACTTTGGGAGAGTTTGAGACCGAGGTCTTTTTAAAGCTTATTTGAGCTCTGGAGCTTTACATTTGGTTAGTTCTAACAGGAGCCGACCATCTAAGTCGTCCTTGAAAAACTGTCGATTCCACGTTCATGTTTTCCAGACTGGCCTTAGCCTGTATGAGATGCCAATAAGTGCATGAACATCCCATGTTTAATACCAACACTAAATCCTTCTCTGCCTTAAAAGCAGTTCAGCTGAATAACTTTCAGAGCAGGTGGCTCATGAATGAGGCAGGCTGGTTCTCCGCAAACCAAAACCTCTTTTGGTGAGGTGGTGCCTCGTCACAGAAGATGCTGTGCCGTGCTTTTTGACAGTGACAGTAAAACCTGCCTGGTCTCAGCAGGCTTCGCTGTGTAGGTTCTTAGCTAAAGCTCACCCTTTGGCATATGTTCCTCCAGTTGTGCACTAAGCTTTAGGCATTACTTAGACCATGTGCAGTTCATTCTCTCATCTCCCAGGGGAGAGAATTATGTGTGCTCTTTAGTGGTTTTGCTAGTGGGCTGTGGCTTGTTGCAGGATCGAGGGGGAGGGAAGAGTGATTAGCTCTACGTGTGGTGCTGCTGAATGCGTGGAAGCAAGGGATAAAACTGGAAGCAGGGGTGAAGGATTGAGACTCTGCTGCCCTGAGCAGAGGGCCATTTTCTGCCATCCATTGCTCCCAGGAGAGATTCTTTCACCTTGCAAACCTGGCTTCAGGAAAACTCCAGAAAATATTGATTAAATTCCTCTTCATACCTATTACTTCAATAAATTTTCTAGCAAACTATAGCATCCTTGGTGGAAAAGAGCTACCACACCTTCAGGGTAGGATGGGACATTTTTAGTATCTTAGACTACTGCAATAATTCAGAACAGGGATCCAAGAATATTGTATTTAGTTATGGCTGCAAGGAGCAACTCTAGGCAGGTACAAGTGTAACTTCCTGCATTACATTTTACCACGATGTTTGGATGAGGCATATTTTGCTCAACTTCTCTTCAGCTCAACAGCTAGCAAATTACTGTACTGCTCATCTTGGGTCATCAGTGATAAAGACCTGTCATTAGATCACAAGGTGCCTCTCAATCTTCTCTCTTTAAATGTAGGTCAGAGAAGTTTTTTCCTAGTGATTTATACTGAAGGGCATATTTGAGTTATTTATTTATGTTTTGAACAAGATTTAGGATCATTTTCCAGCTCTTTATGGTATTAGGCTATCTGTCTGAAAAAAAAAGCAGAGTGTGTGCTGTTCTAAATTCATCCTGGGTTATCACTGTGTCTTCATGTCCATTTCCATGGGCCTGGAGCCAGACACAAACCACAGTGACTACTACAGGGAGAGGTCCCAGAGACGTTCCTTCTTTTGCCTTTCTTTTCTCTCAGTCCATCCTTACCTGTGCTCTGGGGCTGTGTGTCACAGGGGTTAGGGTTACCTGCTAACAGGGGTTCTGAGCCCTGTGGTGGCTGACTCATGGCACTCCAAGGAGTGGTAGGTTTGAGACTGGTTCCTGGGAAAGGCTGGAGCTGTAATAACTGCCCTTGGTGTCAGTGAGACTGGAGAGACCAGGCGTGGGCTCACAGAGATCCTGGATGGAGCTGGGTTGATCCTTTCCACGTTATATAACTTTTGGGCAGTCAGCACTAGTTCTGGAGTAGCTTTTATTTTGGAGTCTTTGTTGATCACATAGAGAAGTTCATTCTACACAGAATGACACTGTAGGTCCATCACAGCTGTAACAGTGATTCAGCCACGCTGCTACTGACCCCTTGCTCGTAACTGATGGGCACAACCTCTCCTTCACTCCTCCAGCTTTGATTGGTTCAGTCAGATTTCCCTGCTCTTGTCCTTTCCTAATTCCAGCTGTCCACAGAAAACAGGAAGCCTAGAGCTGAAGCTCTGCTGTTTGCCTTTATGACCCCAACAATTTCATCGTCATTGTAGTGTCTGGTGCTGGTCACTGGGTACTCCCTTGTGATTTTTGACATACATCTTAATGATGTGCTAATAGGTAACTGAGCCCCAGTACTTAAAGGTTCAGCATACTAAGCTTTTCCACACCTTTCTGTGCTGTGGAATTCTTTTGCTGGGGAGACATCTGTTTAACCAATCCAGGTTGTGTTGAATATAAATGGGGAACCATGGTTTGAATTCACAATTGTTCTTCTGTCTCTGCTCATATCTACGACATCTGTGTATTAGTAATCAATGCGGAATTGTTCCAAAATGGTGGAAAACGTCTTCAAAGAAAACAAGGAACAATGAAAGAATGATTGATTAGGTGAGAACTCCAGCTGCATTGTGTCACAGCATCTGAAAACTGTGCAGAAAGTGAAGACAGTGGTATTGATAATGATGCAGATGATGCAGGATCTGCCTGCCACCTAATTCATATATACATGCACTAGTCATGTTTGAACAGCTTTCTAAAATCATATGTGACAGAGAAAGACATGATTTCTGAAAACCCAGTCATTGGTTTGTATTCCAGTGGGAAGGAAAAATCGGATTGGAAGTCTCTTTGTTTTTAAGGATGCACAGATTTGTGAATGTTGATGCTTAAGAAATTCTCATTTGTTTCCCTTCATTATGTAAAAGTGCACAGAATGCAAGCAATGGTGGGAAATTATTGTGCTGTACTTTTCTTATGCTTACATTCTTCTGTGTCACTTTAAAATCTTGAAACACACTCACATTTCACATATATATATATATATATATATGTATATACAGACAATTGAGATGTTTCCTTACACAAGCATAGACTTCAGAAATTGAAGCAGTGTAGTTTTTCTTTGTGCTTACATCCTGAAAGTATAGTGATAGACTAGACTTAGCAGCTTTGGCAGGTTTAACTGCAGAGTTGGTTGCTTTATGCTCTTCTGTGTGTTTGGCCAGTCTTCCTTGCAGACAGATGTGGTGTTACTCAGTTGTGCCTCATTTGTTCTGTTCACGCTGTTGGTTAGTGCTTGTTTGGCCATTTTGTTACGATTCTTATCTCGCTGTCTCTTTTAAGGCTGCACTAACTAAAAGCTCTTTGAATTGGCTGAATAATGTTCTCCAGAAAAGATGACTGTTTAAAAGTATTATTTTTCACCAGTAGCAGGATTTTATTCTTATTTTGTTTTTAAAATCTCAGCCCAGGCTTATTGAGGTTGAGATTTCAGTGCTGTGGTGTAGCTTGTGAACGATGTGCAGTGTAATGGGTCTCCAGGCTGAATGGAGGCTGTAGGCACTGTCACAAATGAATGATGGAGTGTAACTTTAAAGAGAAAAATACAAAGTGCCTTAGCAAGAGGCAGAAGGAAGCACTAAATGATGTCACTGTTGCACTTTAAGACTATTGTGCCTATTTTACAAGTTTTGAAGACAGTAAATGCCAGGCTAAATTCATCGTAGACATGAACAACATTTCCAAGAAACAGCGTAGTGAGCTCATTGATACATCAGCAAGAGCAGAATGTTTCCAGTGTTGGTATTTCCATGTACTTTTGATTCAAAATACCAGAAAAAGAAAGAAAACAAAGTGAAATGTAACTTATTATTGTAATAAGGGATGGCTCGCCACAGCGGTCGGTTGTGTGGCACTGTAATGCTTGGTTAGAGGAGCTCGTGTGGGCGGTACTGGTAAGCAGTTCCTTTATCCTTTTGTCCTTGTTTTTCAGTGCTTGGACAACTCATGGCTGTGGGTCATCTCTTTTTCATTCCTCTCTTCTGACAGTCAGCGGGATGAAAGCAGGCCTGGAGTTGTTCACCTCCAAGCTTTTAATGTTACGGAGGTGCTCCTAGAGATGAGAGAGGAACATCAGAGTGAAATCTTTCTCTCACCACTCTTGGTGAAGTCAGTGTCTGTTGAAAGGAGAAGTTCAAACATCCCTTGACTTTTACGTGTCCGTGCCAGACCTGCTATCTCAGCATGTTTAAATTGACTTTGCTCCACTGACTTCCACAAAGCATGACTAGTCAATGGCTTGTGTTGGCTGCAGACCCAAGATCCTCTTGAATATGCATCTTTCACAGCTCAGTTTTGCTACAGAACTAATATGCACGTAATACACGGGACCTCCATCCCTAAATGCAAGCTGGGCTTTGGTGTGTGGCTTTCTTCAGGCTGCATGAATTAATTTCCATCTGTTGTGTTTCATTGTTAGTTTCGTACCCACTGAAAAATCCTGGACTGTTTGTTTCACAGTAGCTGTTCTTCCATAGGAATTTAACATTTCCTCTTTGTCTGCATGGCTGTTGAGATCAGCACTTGTGACCAAACCGCTGAGTACTGCGTAAGTACCTATAAAAAGCACCCAAATAGTGTGCCCCATCTTTGTCTGCCACTGTTCACAGGACCACTCGAAGAAAAGTGGATTCTTCCCTTTCTAAGGAGAAGTTACTGAATCTGTTTTGTCCATGGGGCAGGTTTAACTGCCAGAAAGCTTCCTTTGGGCATCCTGCCTTGGCATTCCCATTGAGTTGGGCACTCAGGTATTGAACAGCTGAGCATTGCAATCGAAACATGCCCAGGAATGCTGAGTAGGAGGTGAGGTCCTTGCACCAGAAGAGCTTTGCTGTAGGATATGATGGAAAGAGGACGTGACTGAAGAGAGAGCATATTGTAACAGAAAGAGCAGTGGAGAGGACCTAGTGATAAGATAGCTATTTTTTTAAGCTAGTGCTTCAAAAATCAGTTCTACAGCTTTGATATCCTTATTGCCCTAGGAGTAACCCAGCAGCAGGAGTTTTTGCTGTGGGGAGACCATAATTGCTCCACTGGAACCAGCTGCTGAAGTTTACTACAGGTGTAACAAAAGATAAATTCGCTTGGTTTTACCTGGCACATACATCAATGCAGGATTCTAAAATGAGGACTAGATGTAACATTAGTAACCAGATATTTTCTAATGTCTGTTGGCACAAGTTACTCAAAGAAACAAAAGGGATTGATAGTTTAAATAGTTTAAAACAAACAAACAAACAAAAATAAAAACCATAGCTACCTAATGTGGGTTCTGTAAGAGCCCTCTATACTGACCTCCTGCATCACATGAGTTGCTTATACACTACTTAATTTCATAGCCAGAAACTATTTAGCCTCTGTATAGCAATACAACAGCAATAAAACTGTCCCTGTCTTTAATGTCTACAGATACAACTCTCCTGTGAAAGTGTCTCTGGAAGTTACCTCAGTAATCAGATTGGAGTTGTTTAAGATGCATTTGGTGCTGCTGATTTTAAGATTCTGTGGACTGAAGAAGTCTGTAAAGGTTCACTGCACAGAGCAGGCTGTAACAAAGCAGTTAATGATTCTTGTGACATGAATGCTGCCATTTCAGTTTATCTGAATGACACTGGCATTCTGAATTAAATATATCACTTTTTATTAGTTGGTTGAGTTTGGGTTTTTTTGAAACCAACTCAGTATTAGGCATGGGCATGCATCTTAGCTAAACTATAACCTAGCCAGCCCATGCCTTTTGGCCTGCGGAGTGCCCGGATTTTTTCTAAACACGTAACCACAGTGATATTTTTATAAAGGAATGTTCACCTCATGGGATTTTTTTAAGGTGTTCTATTTTTTTTTTCCCAAGTTACAGCTTCACTTTATTGTACATGATGTCCAATAAAAAAGATATATGTCTGCGATTGGACTTTGAAAAAGGGCCATGGTGCCTATTCCATTTAAAGGGAATGAAGTCAAGCAGTAAATTTGCTGGTCGCCCTTTTCATATTGACTGTATCTCGGCCAGCAGTTGGTCTTTGATGTTGTAACAATAGAGCAAAGACAGAGGAGGAGGAGGATTAGGACCTCCATAATATAAAAACAAGCCTGCATTCATCATGATTTTTATAGAGCACAGTCCCTGTCTATTGGAGGTTTGCAGTATACACTTAATGGTCTGCAGAAGAGTACAGCAATTTTAACATTTGCAGGTGGTTTACAATTCATCCATCACCACTCCTACCATCTCTTCTTAATTCAGTTTGTTTAGTCATTCAGCATTTAACTTTTCCTATGCTCTTATTCCTTTCTACAAATAGGAAAACAGATGTTTGTCAGGACAGAGTTTCTGGAGTATTGGTTTCCATTATAGGGGCTGATTGCCTTGTTATTTATGAAAGGCTTGCTGCAGCTGGCCAGTAGAGTGTCCTCACCTTGTGCTTTAGAGTCCAAGCTTTTATTGGCAAAGAATAGAGGGGTTGATATGTGTATGTCTAACATTTGTGAATATATATCTCAAAAGGGACCTAGGGCAGCCACACTGTGCCTGTGCCTTCAAGCACTCCGGAACAATAGTGCCAGAGGTCTCAAATGAGCTGTTTAGCCTGATAGAGCCCTGGAGCTTCTGATATGCATTTAAATGGTAGCAGCACTTGCTCCCGATCCAAGCACGCAGGAGGAAAAGGCTCATCCATTTCCTGAAAATGTTTAAGGTTCCAAGCTGCTCTGGGTGCTGGTGAGAGCAGGTCAGCTTCCAGTTGTGAGCAGAGCTTGTAGAGGGTGGAATAACCCGTAATGTGCTGTTGCAGCCATGTGTGTGGCATAGCAAGTGTGGAAGGTGGGATGAGTGCAGCGTTCCCAGGGATGCAGTGGTGGCAGCAGCAATGAGCCTGCCGCAAGGGGATCCATGTGAGAAGCCCAAAGGCAGCTCTTAGGAAACCATCTGGGGATGCATCAGGTGAAATTGCTTTACTGCACCAAATTCCAGTGGCTCTTGCTTTAAGGCATGATCCCGAAGTGTCCCAACAAGGCAAAACACCTGGAAGCTTGTCTACCAGACTCCAAAGACACCTGACCCAAGGAAGGAAAGGGGTGGGAGAGGGGAGCCAATCTGTAGTTCATTTGACAGTTCAGGACTCAATTTAGGGTTGGATCCTGTGCCTTCTAGGTGTTCAAATTAGACCTGTGAGTCCAAACTCATGAGCAAGTCACCACTTGTCAGCTGAGCTGCACTAACCCCTTAGGTGTCTTACCCCACCCTCAATCCCACACGAAGTATGAGGTGACTTTATCAGTAAGTCAGCACTGAGCGAACAAATCCTGCCCAGAGCTCTCACCAGGGTGACAGCATTCTGTCCTCAGACAAAGCACTCCCTGATACCATTGCTCACCAAAGGCACAGCTCATCAGTGAGGAGTCTGTGTTGTAGGTAACATCTACCATGATGGCCATTAGAAAGACACCATCTGGTGCAGAAAATGCACATGTGCTATTTCTGTGCTCTGCTGTATGTCTCCTTCATCGAATCCAGGTACAGTGGTGTCTGAGCTGTTTCTGCTTTCCCCAGCTGATGAAAGCCAACCACATAAGGCTCAGCCGGTATAAGGTGGGAGTTCTGGCTGGCGAGAGGCATCACCTAGTGTTTAAAAGGGTTTGCCCTTGAGAGATCAATAGCTCTGAAAAAGCTGCTGAAATCCTTCAGTGGCAGTGAATTTGATTCCTGTTCTTCTTTGATCTGGCATTCATGGCTTTTCGAATAATGCAGATCAGAGCTGCCTTTCTCACCTACCCATCCCTCTTTCTTCTTCTCCTGTCTGTCTCCTAAGAGGATCATTTTTTCATGTTCTCGGACTCTGGCTGTCTTAACATCAAGATAAAATGAACTAATTATCTGCATAACATCAGAGTAAGGGTCAGACTAATACCACCTCTGTGATTTTTTTTTTTCTTTTATCCTCTTTAAGTATCCCCACAATAAAATACAAGAGGACTATGCAGCTGAAATCATGTGTTTGCACACATATGGACCAGGTGGGAGAAAAGAGCTGCATGTGCCAGTTCCCTGATATGCACTGCTGCCATGGATAAAAGGAGCCACAATTACATTGCAGGCGGGTTATAAACCCCGTAATACTCCCGTGACAGTTATTGCAGATGCTTGTAAGAGCTGTATAAGGAGAATATATATATATATTTATCTTTTTAGCAGAGTTAAGAAGCTGGAAGTGAATTCTACCAGGAATTGTTCTTCCAACCTGTTCTGCAGTGTGTTCTGCAGCATGTGCTGTGGGATCTCTCTTTGTACAGGGATGTGCTCCCTCCTTGGGATCTGGTATCCCCACCATCCCTGTTCCTCACCAGAGGAGGTGAGGATATCTCAAACCTGAACTGCTTATCTTTCCTCTTGTACCTTGCTGCTGCCTTGGGCTGCTGGGACCAACTTAAAGATGCATTTGGCCTGCTCCTTGCAGTTTATTGTCAGTGGCGTCTGGGTGGCTTCAGGCACATGCTAGGTTTGTAACAAGTTTGGAAAATAAAACCATTTATCCTAAAAATAGCTCAGAACTAACTAGCGATCGTGGGGCGGAGGGGAGACAGAAATGAAGATATTTTCATTTCACGTAAGTGTCAGATTCAAAAGCATCTGCCTTGTTCAGTGCATGTATGGTATTCATTTCCTGTCTGCAGTCGATTGGAATGCCCCCCGAGTCGTTTGAAATTGAAAATCGAGTCATGCTTCTTTAATCAGCTCTAGGAAATAGCCCCCTCCCTTACTGGTCTAAGAAAATATATATACATGCATAGAATTCATCATACAGAAAGCCCACACTTCTCTCCAGGGCAAATCCTTCCTCCCCTCTCAGGCGGAGAAGGGTCTTCTTCCCATTGTTTTGCCACGGTGTGCTGCCTGTCTGATCACTTGCTCTTCTTCCCCATCGTGTCACTGGAGGGAGGCCTTTCTCCTGTGTATCTGCCTCCTCTGGTTTCCTGATGTGTCACTCGGGCAGCTCAGGGACACGCAGAGAGAGGGCACAGTGTCCACTGCCGATGGCTTGGTATGACAAACCCAAGGCAAGTGTTGCCCTGCATGTGCAGATGCCATCGATGCTAATGACTTCCAGTCGCTCGTGTGTCAGTCTCCAAAGTTTTCTAAATGGAGAGGGTAAAACTGCACTTGAAAGAATATTTTGCTGCAGGAGCCGAGGTGAGTGGTCCTGAGGCAGCCACTTGGATTTCTGCTGCTGCTGAGCTGTGAGCTCCTGGGTGTAGGAACAACCTTTGCAGTGAGTGTTGTGAGGCACAAAGTTGGTGCATAAATATTGAAGGTAAACAAACACTGCCTTTCCTCTGCCTTCACCCTCTCTCTGCCATCCAAAGGAAGGTGAGTATTGGTGGGGAAGGCAGCTAAGGGAGGGTCAAGTGAATTACCTCACAGTGATTTGATGGGGGGTGTGTGTGTGCTTTGAGCATCAAGACTCAAGTGACCTGCCTTTTTTCAGGCACAGAAGTAACTCTGCCAGAAGCACAGGAAACATCATGTTTTTGGAATATAACACTTGTCTGCCTTCTTGCTTTCCCGTTACTAGCTTTTGCTTATGTGATGAAGTCATCATGTAACTCTTAGTCCACAGGGACTAAACACTTTCTAGTCTCTAAAAACATCTGCCAGTTAACACAGCCAGAGTCATAGACACTTTTGAAAGCATAGGGTGGATATTCAGTGGCATATGAGAGGGAGACACGGAGGCTGGGAATAGCTGTTTCTTGGAAACTAACAGCTGAAGGCAACTTTTGAAATTGAAAGGGCTTCAAGTGAGGTTACTCTTTTAGCTAGGGAGAGATGAAAACTTCAATTATTAAAGCTGGTTCACCTAGTGAAATTCTAGCCATAGTGATTTAGTGGAATAAACTTGCAAAAGGACACAGTTTGAAACCCAGGAAAATAATTTCAGATGTATGTTTGTTCTCTTTCATTTACACTGACTTGGTGTGTGCTGGTCTGCAAAGCCTGGCCAAAGAGTTGTGTACAAAAAGGATGAATATTCTGGATTTCCTTTGCAGTTTTGATTGCAGCTTATGGAAGATTTTCCCATTCTGTTGGAACCTGATGTGTAAATTACGATGCAGATTTCAAATGATGGGTGAGATATTTAGCCAGGGTATAAATTAATTCTGTTTAAAGCTTTATTGTACTACTGGTTCTGTACAAGTGTTTAATATAAAGCCTAAAAAGAATTAAAACTCTCTGAGAATTTGCATTTTGGCACCACAGGTTATTGGAGTGGAATAGCTGGGCTACTCTTCAGCTGTACATTTGCCTGTTCAGCCACTAAATCAATGTGTCCCTGTGTGGAGAGCTCCAGCCAGGCAGTGATTACAGGGAAGGTCTTCAGAGTCATGAAGAACAACTAAATGCTTACCACCAGCTAAGGCAGCTGAAAATATCTGTTAACTACAAGCAAAACTGCACACTGAACATCTGTCAGAGCCCTCCACAATTTAATTCTGTGTGCTTGGCCGTCCCCTGGATGGCTGAGGATCTGCTGAAGAACAAAGCACCAGTGTGTACTACATTAAAAATTTACTAAAGGGCCTCTGTTTTTTTCCAGCAGACATGGAGCTGTAATCACCACCAAGTTTCTATTATCAAAGTGTTTATATAAACTGGCAGTTCTTCACCTCCAAGCTGAACCATACTGTTTGTATTTTCCAGCTGAACGAAAACATGAAATACAAGCAAACAACAGAGCTATAAAAAAAATAGCTGTGATGTGAAATGTGTGTCCACAACATGTAGCAAAAGGTTGCCAGATCTGAGAATAATATGGTTGGTTTTCTCCTTAAGCTCAGAGGAAAAAACACTGTCTGCCAGAGCAGTTCAGATGCGGACCCGCTGTTTGTTAGCGGTGTGGAAGAGACAGGGAGCTCGGTGAGAGGAACTCCCCAGCAGAGTCTTGAGCGAAGGATGGACCAAAGCTTGACGACTGCAAGTGAATAAACAGGCTCAGTGGGGGAGGAATGGTGTTAGACTGCTCTGGCACTTGGGATGGATCAGTTCAGAAGGTTCAACAAGTCAACAGCCTTTTCCTCCACTGCGGAGGGTCCTGGCTTAGTGTTGGCCACGTGCCTCGAAAGAGCTGCCTGGGACTTCCTAGACCTTAGATGTGAGGGGGCCTCAACACCACAGCCTCTGCAGTCATAACACATCCTGGCTGCACATGCAGTGCTCAAGATTTTCTGTGTAGCTATGAAGACTAGAAGTTTTTAGTGTAAAACCCATAGAATTCAAGAGCTGTGATTCTGCAATAAATGTGCCCAGATGCTTTGAGGTTCTGGTTCTGCTGGACGCAGCTCCTGAGAGCTGTCTGAGCCCAGGGCAGAAAGCCAGCTGTGGTGGGCTGGGTGTGCAGTGGGGCACCCCAAGCCCCTCACTGTGGGCTGCTGCTCCAACAGTGACTGCAGATTGACGTGTCTACCCTGAATTTCTTAATTGCAGCAGTATTTGTGACTCCATCCCGTTCTCCACAGAAACAAAATCACTTCAGGAGCTGCACACCCCCAAAGCTAATGTGTCCCATAGCAGTATGCTGTGGGATGACTGGGTTTGGTCTTTCCATGGCCAGTTAGTCACACAGGCAGAGTACTTCAAGTTAGAACTGGATACACTGTCCTTTTACTGGACTGAATACAGAATTATTAAAAATTCGACTGTGATTAACAGAACTTTATTATTATTATTATTACTACCAACTGTAATCAGTGATTCATCTTCTATTTGCACAATGTTTAAAGCAGATGCTGCATTTTGGAGCCCCTTAGTGAAAGCAATTGTGTACATGCAACTCAGTGTAGTCTGGTTTAAATTATTTATGAACAGTGATTATCTGAAATGTGCTATTAATTATTGAAACAATTAGTTGGTGCAGTTTTCTAAAGATAGATAAGGCCTTTCACTTCATTGCCATATATGAGTGAGGGGCAAGCACATTTAAGGAAAAATGAGAGTGTCGTAGCTGAGTGGTTGATGTGACACCCCTCTGGTCTGACTTCTCTTCTGTCTGACTGCCTGGGCTGTATGTGGCATTAATCATAAAAGAAACTTCTCTCTCTGTATCTCTGATAATGCTTCTCAGTTGTTGACCTCAGTGGCTGCATCTCATACCCCATCGTGGTAGGTCCTGTGCTGTTTTTACTCTAGANAAAAAAAAAAATTAAATAAACCCCAGGAACTGGGTCCCCCAAGTTCATTACAGAGCTTGGATCTGTGGAGGTGAAAGTCTCATGCAGTGTCCCAGTGTGCTACTCTGCCTGCCCAGACCAGGTTGTTTTAAAGTGATCATTTAGCACTAACCTGGAAACACACGACAGCCTTCAAAATGAAAACAATCTGTTTAGGCAGGTGGGAAATGAAACCAGTCCTAATGGCTGTAATGGTTTGCTGTGAAGGCCCCAGGTCTCATTTTGTCTCTGATAGCAATATAATGTTTTATAGCGTCTCTGAAGTTTCCTAATAAATACATGTTCCTTGTTGCTGGTGGTTGAAGATGCTGTACAGGTGCATCATGAAAGTGCATTGACAGACCGTCGGTTTTCAATTCAAGACCTCTTGTCAAGATCATTTTACAAGATATTTCAAAGGAGTATACAAGAAATAAAAAAAAGCAATGTAGCTGCAGCAGGGATTTGGTAATAGATTCCCTTGCTCTCTGGGAGCTGTTAGCATGTAAGTTGCATCAGTTTTCCCAAATTCTTTCAACTCCATAATTAGCAGTGCTTGCAAATGTGCCCTTAGTTTGGCAAGTGGGGAGGGAATGAAGGAAGGTAACAAATATGAGGGATGGAGAAAGAGCAGCTGCTTCAGAGTATTTTCTGTAGTTGCAGTTATTTCTCACTTATTCTCTGCCTTGGTTGTTTTTCCAAAGCTGGAAAGGGGATTAAAATAAGGAAAACTTGCTAAAATTGCAGAAAAATTCTTTTTCTCCCCTAGTTTGGTATTTTTACAAGTTCCTAGTTCTGTTTAGCTTCTCTGTGGGGAAGAGAAACAGTACAGTTCCTTTCAGCTCATGTCTATCGTGACAGAGGGAGAAACAAAATGTGAAAGTCAAGGCGGGAGTTAAAATACCCATTTGATTCCCGAAGAGTCGACCTGCAGTGTCAGGCAGAGCCTTTCTCCTGCATTGTCTCCACGATGCAAGTGGTGGATGCCATGGTGCAAGTCCCCCCTGGACCACCAGCTTTTAAAATTATCCTCACAAAATCCCTGTGAGTTGCTCTTCTTGCGTTGTTTATGGATGGACACAAAGACATTGATACGCACCGACCTATTGCCCTGCCTTGTTCAGCAATGGGTGTTGCAAGGTGTGTTATTCTGTAATGCATACAGTATGGCAGGTTCTCTCTCAAGGGTTTAATTCATTGCCTTTATATACTGTCCACACTTGGAACACTCAAAAATCCTAAGCTGTTTATGTATTGGGAACTTCTATAATTACCTGATCCCATGGGGCTGCAGAACTGTAGCTGACAGCCAGCATGAGTAACCTCTTAAAATCGTCTTAATGGAAAGTTTAAAAGTTGTGAATAATCCTGTTATATGAAGGAAAGAAAGTGTTTTATCTTAAAATATTTAGGGCAGATGCAACATTTGAGTCAGAAACCAATGTGCTTGAATTAGAAATGTCACAACTTCAAAGAGTCAGTAGTTCAGAATGAAGCGACATGTCTTGTAAAGGAAGGCAAGCAGCACTGCTTTCCAAAAAGCATCAGGATTACAAATTGTGTACACCTAAAAATAAATAGTGTGAAATATAAACATGGGAAATAACATAGAAATAAGAAGAGGAGACTATCCCCCTTGGAAAATAAAAAACAGACTAAATTAAATTTCGTCTATGAGCTTTGGACCACAAACGATGTTTTCTTCAGAAAGGATTGCCGTAAGGACACACTTTTTCCTGCTAGATGGGTCTTGGAAGAGACTTTGCTGAGCTGATGCAGTAGAACAGAGTGAGCATATTCTTCTCTTCCCGGCAGTTCAAGCTCACTTTTATTGATGGCAGCCTCTTTTGTCTTTTTGCCAGAAATACACATTTCTAATACTACTGCAAATCAGCTTAGACACTGCACCGAGAAGTATCTACCTAAAAAGTGGGCAGTCTATCTTTAGAAATGGCCTTTCTCTCCTGATACTATGAGCAGATGGCTGGAATGATACAACTCACACATACTGAGCCCTTTGCCCACATTGCAGTATGACACAGAAGCCCCAAGGAGGCACAGCTTGGGCTTGTCCTAGTGGGAAAGGGAGTGCAGGAGGTAACATTGCCTTTAGGAAGAGCACACACTGTTTAACCTGTGCCATCCCTGCCAGTCAAAGCCTGCTCTGGAGCTTGGCTGTCACTGGTGTCAGAAATGTTCACCTAACATTGAACCCTGCAAAGGTCATGTCCACCCTGAGCAAGCAGAGTGGCCCATCCTCCCTTCCCTGCCACAGCCTTTGGGACAGCACAGTTATCTTGTCTTCCCTCCCTTTTTCTTTCTAACATTAAGCCCCATCTCGTTCAGGCTGTAATTAATGACAGTCCCTGCCCCAAGCAGCTTGGTAGTGGGCCCGATCAGCCTGATATCATTACTTCACCATGACAATTTTCTAACTAGCTCCATGTGATATTCCATCTGTCTGACACTATTAAAAACTTTTTATATACCCCTTATTATTGTAGTTGCTGAGCTCCCTGCACATATCACAGCGAGGAAGGGAAGTGGTGTTATCCCCACCGAGGCACAGACAGACCATGACCTGGTAGAATCACACAGCAAGTCTTATCAGAGAATTAAATGTGGCTCTCTAAAGTCCTCAGGCAGCTCCAGCTGCATGGTTTGTTAATGTGGGGAATCAGGATGCTCCTGAAGTGGCAAGCACATAGGGAAAGTATAAAGTTGTATGTGAGAATTTTATTATTTTTTAATAAAATCTTACTTTATTTTTAATAAAGGTAAGATTATGGGTACGATACCCCAGTAAAAGTAGTTAAGTACCACATTTTTTTTGGTTCCTAACCAAAGTAATTTAATGACAGCACAATTACACCGTGATGTTAGACATAACTGAGAAACCATTTAATCCTCATGCACCAAGAAGTTTACAGTTAAATTTTATTTGAAAAGTGTTAAGTTAAAGCACATACGAGTAAAGAACCTTAGCGGCCCTCGGTTTTGTTTCCCAGAGCTTGCTGCTGTGTGATCCTCATTGTGCTTTATATTGAATAATGGGTGGGCCACCAAAAGCATCTGAAAGTCCTTCCTGGTCTTCAGCAAAGAGAAGGGTCTATGTTTGAACCTTCAAGTAATGCAGATTGTCAGGAACACACACACATTTTTAGCACTGCACACAGACACTAATTCAGAACAATGTTTATGTGCTGTAGATAGATACATAAAGTTACCCTTTTGGGTAAGTGGTACACACTTTCAGAGTATAACCAGAGTATAACCATTCTGGACATGACAATCCCAAGACGACACTAATTCTACTTGATCTGATTTTACTCTTTACAAATGGAGTGCAGCAAAGAGGAGAGAGGAGACCCACCTTTGTTGTTGCTTGAGACAATGTCACTTAGTCCCAGATTAACTCTTAAATCATAGTTGATTTAACTCGCTGAATATTTTCCTGTAATGTGCACAGATTATGTTGTAAAATCTTAAAGGTCAGTTTAGAACCTTCTAAGCAAATAAACACAAAATAAAAGAGAAGGCATTGGAGCTGTTATCTATCTGAGAGCTTAGCTAAAGGTATGCTATGGCTTAATTTGAACCAGGAGAGCTGGATGGAGATTGCGTTTAACCAGAAACGCTGGCAAAAATATGCTTCAGTAGAGCCAGAACCACATGTGGCCATTCCACTTTAATTGTGCTTGTTTTAAAAGATAGGTCTTTAACATTTACCCTCTCCATGCTTGCTGTCTCTTTATGGACTGAAAATAAAAATTCCCCAGGCAGTCATACTAAGACCTCAAGCCTGAAACTTTTCAGCTGAGTCAAAACCAAAACCTGCGCTGAGTCTGCCCCGTGCATTTATTTATTTTTTATTTTTTGGAGCCTTAAGAAGGCTGGACTTCTGTTTTTCAACCCGAGTCCCCAGGCCAGTCCTGACCCAGGGAGCCAGTGTTTTGACACTGGCTGTGTGTCCTTGGTGAGGTCAGAGGCGGTGGCAGCAGCGCTACTGGTGCGGGGGCAGCCTTGCTGTAATCCACTGCAAACCCCGAAAGGACGCCCAGCAATAACAAAAGCATTAACCGCTGACCCACAGCCTGGGGAAATTCAATCCCACCACTAAGGCAAACATGAAAATGAGGTCCCAGAGGAAGGAAGGTTCAGATGTTCAGGACCAGAGTTGTTGGGTGAGGAACGCAGGCGACGAGATGGAAGGAAGGGGGAGAGAAGGGGAGGTTGCCAGCCCAGCGGTGGGATCTTTCAGTACCACGAATTTCAACATGGGCTTAGCCAGTGTTTCTGCTTCGCTTTGGAACAAAGCAAACTGAAAGGATTTATAGGAAGGATACCTTTTCACCATTTTTAGGGGCACATTTAATGTGATACAGTTTGATTTCCCGGGGCTTCGTGTTTCTAGGTTTGTTTTAAGTCTGGTGCTCGTGGCAATGTGTAGGTGTTCACACCAAGGCGGGAAGAGCTGAGTCCCCAAGGGTGACTCGGTTTTATCTCGTGTCACGTGGTCACAGATACGTGTTTCAGGAGTGAGCCGTGGGTCTGGGTGCTGTGAGGCTGCAGCCAGCAAGAGGGATGGATGGGGACGCTGTCAGGACTGCACACTCTCTCAGCTGGCATTACAGTGTGTTGCTTTTATTCCCCAGAACACCCTGAGTGCAGATGAGCATTCCCCTGAAGACAGCTTCACCCTGAACCCCGAGGAGCACAGGGAATACCCCGATCTCCAGGCTGCCCACCGGCCGTTCCCCAAGCAGCGATTCAGGCAGGAGAACGGGCACACATCCCTGCAAAGAGATGGACCCAGATCTTTCCTCCTGGATCTCCCAAACTTCCCCGACCTATCAAAAGCAGATATCAACGGGCAGAATCCCAACATTCAGGTACAAATTTGTGTTAACATCTGACTTCTTTATGATTTGCACAAAGCTATTTTGTTGAACCAAGATGACTTTCAGCCTGACTTCATGACACGCAGTCGGAACAATCTGTCTCTGCCAACAACACCAGCAGAGAATGTATATAGTATAATATAACGTAACATAGTATTATATAAAAAATATGTCTAACATATACTTCTTTGTCTCTAAGTTAATGCACGTATTTCAGTTTTTTTCTGAATTTCTCAATGCACAGTGTTGATTGCGTAAGTGTGGGGATCAATGTAGACCTGTTTATGATGCTCCACCCATCTCCACCCCTTGCCATTTTGGAGCATATTACCTTCATGGATAATAAGTGGGTATTTTAATTTCTGTATTCAACTTACTGTTGTAAAATTTGTTTGTGAACAGATCCTCTTTTGGTATGGTTTTGTAAAACAGAATCATCTCCAAAGATTGTAAGAGAACAAGTCCTTCAGTCTCGACTCAAAATGTGCTGTATGGAACCAAGAGTTAGAGTTAATTTCTGCAGCAGCTGCTGGGAGTAGAAAAAGTTGTCTGCAAGAAACTTTGTTATATGTTATTCCGCAAACTGTTCTTGGGTTTGGAACAGCCTCTTACAAGCCACTTGCATCTTGAAACTTCAAGGATTGGAGAGAGGAAAAAATGAGTGATTTGTTTTTAATTCAGAGCCTTAAAGCAAAATTGGCATTAATAAGCAGTCTTTTTTAACCAAAACAATAAATTCAAATGTTGTTCTGCCTAAGATGTGCTTATAAAAACAATACACTAATAGATCTGGTTTTCTGGTTAAATTAATCCTTGGCTTCTTATAGTCCCCCAGCCCACAAAATTACCATGCTTTTGATATGCCTAAGAAGTACGTATATAAAGATGTAATCGATCTACTGGGGAGAGGCCAACATGCTCAGAGGGCTGGAGCACCTCTCCTGTGAGGACAGGCTGAGAGAGTTGGGGTTCCTCAGCCCGGAGAAGGTTCCAGGGAGACTTTAAAGCCCCTTCCAGTGCCTAAAGGGGCTACAAGAGAGCTGGAGGTGGACTTTTTACAAGGACATGGAGTCACGGGACAAGGGACAATGGCTTTGAACTGGCAGAGGGTAATTTTAGTTGAATTTTAGTGAGGCCCTGGCACAGCTTGCCCAGAGAAGCTGTGGGTGCCCCATCCCTGGACGTGTTCAAAGCCATCTTGGGCGGGGCTTTGAGCAACCTTGTCTAGTGGGAAGTGTCCCACCCTGTGGCAGGGGGTTGGAACAAGATGATCCTTTCCAACCCAAACCATTCCATGAGTCTGTGACTGGGTGAGAACAGGCTGCCTCCACGTTGTCACTCCATTGCATTCACCATGGGTGATTTCCAGCATTAAGAAGCCTCAGAGATTTGGGTCAAGGGCAGGTCTAATACTTGACAGGCCAAGGGAGTAAACATGTTCAACATGTGGTGCCTGAACACATCTCCCATGCTAGGAGAACCCTTCAAGAAAGCCTTAGGAAAGGAAGGTTGGGAAGGTATAGGGGCCTCAGATTATGGCATGAGATAAAAAGTGAAACATCATTGTTTGAACAGTTTGTACACCACAGAGGAGGGAAGGAAACAAAATCCTTCTCTGATTGGTAACAGCATACAATGTTTAGACTCAGGGAACAGATAAAAGAGATGGAAACAGTTCCCTGGCTTGTCTTTGTAGTAACTGCTGCTGCTGTGACCTCTTCTTCCACCACCTTGGAAAAGTGTGGTCTTGGAAATGTGGCAGCAACGTCATCAGCAGTTTTGCTGGACTCTGAGAACTAGGAAGACCAGTCCTGTAAACTGGAAAACTTTGGGCAACATTGATCCCAGAGCTCTTGTGCAGAAGGATGAGCTCTTTCCAAAGCAGATTCCTTAACTTCTGCATTATATTTAAATAGGAATATAAAAAGTTGTTTAAGTTCCTGGTTGACAGTCCTGCAGCAGGTCAAGCCTCATGGAGATAAAACTCCCATTAACTCCTTACAGAGTCAGAAAAAGTTTATTTCTTTGCCTAAAGGTTGTGGAAGGTGGGATTATTGTGAATTCTTGCTCCTTAAACAATACCATACTGACCTGAATAGAAATAGTGACACATGTTGACTTATACATTTCTCATCAGCTGTTTGGCAGGTGAGAGCAGAATAGATGGTCTCCTTGCACAATGGCTTCAGACTATGGAAGTTACAATCCTGGTGGTGTTGATTTAAAAGTCCTCCTGGAACCATGAGGTTGGAAAGGAGAAAAAAGCCTGTGTGTTAAGATAGCACAATTGCCACATTTGCTTCTCAAAAACTCAAAACTTGTTTTCCCTTCTACTGGTATTGACTTGCCTAGACCAAAAATGACATTTTTTAAGGGAAATTATACCTGGAAATTTTAAAAACAAAGGGACATAAAATTCAGCCAAAAAAAGCAGGTGGAAAAGGCACTCCAGTGAGTTCTCTTTATGGCCATTCCTTCTCTGGTTCCTGTGAGATGCCACTGGCTGTGTGATGTCCTGGAGTGTGCTCTTTCAGGGAGGAACTGCTAAATATCAGAAGACCATCACAGGACTTCAGAAAACTCCTATGTCCCCCAGCTACTGCTGCATTTATCAGATGATAATCAAATATAAGCATAGCAGACTGTCTTCTAGAAAACCCTCAGAATCGACAGTCAGAGCTGCAGTAACTCAAATACAATTTGATTCTTTGCATGCAAGACCGGGACAACACTTCCTGGCCTTCCCGTGGTGTTCGAGCCTTGTAAAATCTCCCATCTTTTCAAGTGGTATTTTATTCTCCAGCGTTGCTCCCACACTGATTGTTTGAGAGGTGTATGGGAGGTGTATGGGAATCTGCCTATTTTGCATTTCTGATGGGTTTCTCTTGGCTGCTCCAACCAGCTTTCTACAGGCTCTCTGCTCTTTGCAGCCAACCCTCTGTTTGGAGCCAGAAAGGACCTTAAAGATCATCTAGTTCCACCCCCCTACCATGGGCAGGGACACCTTCCACTTGATCAGGTTACTCAGAGCCCCTTCCAGCCTGGTCACACCTCCAGGGATGGGGAGTCCACAAGCTCTCTGGGCAGAAAGGGCATTTTGTTGATGTTAATGCTCTTCAGAGAACTTGAATCTGCATCAGGCTTCATGACCAGCAGATCTGAAGCACAGCTGGATGAGCTCCAGTTGTGATGGATGTGCTAAACTTTTTGGATGAGGTGATAGGTTCCAAGTGAAAACTGCACAGAAACAGGTAGGATTGCTGTCTGAAACCATGCTGATGTGCCCTGGAAAACTGAAGTAAATCCAAATATGATTAGTTCTGTTGGGATTATTATCCTCACTTTGAGTTGCGGGATTGGTAATAATTCCTAGGAGTGATTTTAAGCCAGAAGAAGTTGGTGCTGCCTGCTGGGTGATGTGTTTTTATCATTTTGCATGAGGCCTGTGGCTCTATCCGCTAGTCACACCACTCCAGTGCTGCTGTGTTGGCTTTGTTTTCTATTTCTGATCTGTTTTCTCTCTTTGATATCTGTTTGGTTGCTGACTCTTCTTAAAAAACATCTCCGCAGAGCCACCCAGTCTAGGAACATGCCCAGCTACAGAGCAACAAGGCTGTATGATCTGCTTTTAAAAAGGATTGCAGATATCAAACATGAAAATTGCAGGTTGAAGTCACGTTGTCTTTTTTGCTCCTAGGAAATTTTGAGAGTCCTTCAGTTTTTGTCAAGTCCAGAAAACTAACTGACATGACACAACCAGAAGTAAATTGATGTCACTACTGGTAGCATTTTAATTGAAGTTGTTACGTGGTATAAGGTTAGACTTAACATTTCAGTCTCATACAGTGAACTTTCTGTTGTCGTGCTGTAGGTGCTTCACTGCTACATCTTTACAGAATGGCATTGAAAACATGCATCAGTTGCATGGAAGAAACAGAGGGTAGAAATATCGTAGGACCCGCTGCTTGCACAATATTGTAAATGTAGTTTTTCCTGAAACATAATCTTTCAGTTGCTTAGGGCAATGTTTACACCAGTAAAGTGAATTCAAAAACATTGTCTCAGTAAACAGGATGGAGAACACAGAACTTTTTGTGCGCTCCAACAGGCGGGGATAATATTTATCTTCTGTATATTTTTGGCCAGGAGAAAATTGGATGGTGGTGTCTGAGGACATCTGTGCTCGATCCACTTGTTTCATTAGAAATGGACTGCAAACTTGTTGTTTTAACCTACCTATGCCAAGTGCTTTTAACAGTTTTTAGAGGAATGTCCTTATTCAGAGCTTATACAACCATAAAAGAAGTGGCTTCATTTTAGGTTTGAATACTTCTGGGGATGATTGTGGATTTATACAAGAGTTGTGTTACCACAGACATTTTGGGAAGCTTGAGGGGAAAAAAAAAATCTTTACAGTTTTGATAATCATGGGCCGAAGAAATCAGTCTTTGAAACAGTCTCCAAGAGAGAAATACTAAACCAGATCTATTTTTTAATTTTTAAGAGGACATGTTTTTGTTGGAATAGTTATAGAGCATGAAAGCTTTTCCAGAGCTGCTCTAAATGCCCATTTTTTACGAGTCTCCTTCTGGATCTGATTTCTTCTTTCAGCCCCCGGTATAGGAACAAGTTCCATGTTTGAGTACCCTGTATATGGACAAGTATATGTATATGTACAGCCATGGACTAATGCTGTTAAGTCCAGGAAGAATTCAGTGAATGCTGATTTTTCCAAATTTTAGGCTGGGATAGGGAAGCAATTGCTCACCTGAAGCAGCAGCATCTTCTCACAACTCTGCTCTAACTTTTGGGTCATATGATGGAGGGATTGCTAGGATTATGCACTGATTTCCTCCCTGCCTCTGGAAGATCCATAAAGTTAAATGGAGTTGACTGAAACTGCCTCCTAATCTCTAACAGTGGCAGTTCAGACAGCCCCAGGATTCTTTAGAATTCTTTCACTCTCTGTTTTTTATGCCACATGTTAAACAAACACCTTGGTAACCAAAACTTGAAGCAGCGAAGAGAGGAACACAGGTGTGTGTCAGACTAACACATTGCATTTTGCTTTTGCTACTTTGGGGTTTAAAATAGTCTGTGTGTTGGAAAACACATTTTAAAGGCCTTTGTAATAAGCTTCCTCAGTGGTAAAAACAGACTGAGGGGGATATCTGATTGCACAGATGTGCCTTGAAAGTAGGTTTGTGGCAGTGCTGTTGGATGAGGTCTGATGGAGCTGGAGGTGTGTGTGTTCCACCTGCCTTTCCTCACCAGGGTAGCACCAAGCTCAGCAGGAGCTTCCCCATCCCTACAGAACCCTCTTTACCTTAAATTGGCTTGGCATCATTAATCAGTGTTTAAAATCAAATGCCTGTGGTTATCTTCAGACTGTACCTGGCTGAAATAACGTGAGCGCGTTCACGGGGCTTGACTGTCGCACAACTGCAGCTCAGCAAAGCAAAAGGAATGATTACCATTGTTTTGTAGCAGGGGGTTTGGTTTGGGGTTTTTTTTTGTTTTGCTTGGTTTTTCCACTTTGCTGAGTCATTGCTTATAGAGTTGGTGTGGTCTTAAAAATACTTGTTACTGAAGTGCTAGAGTCGTGCTAATTTTCAGGTGGGGAGCACCAAAGCCCCACGACTGGCCAGCACTGCAGTGTTTGCTGCTCACTTATTGTGAAAACTCTGTTTTGCTTGGATAGATGCAACAGTTTTGAATCCCTGAACTAACCCTGATGTTATTCAAACTTATGAAATCCGTTTTAATTCTTGGTCTGTAGAAACTGAGGTTTAATGAAGCACTCATTCCAATGCCATATTTAGCCTGGGAGTGAAATATCTCTTGTGTAAAGATGCTATTAGGCTGACAACTGCACTTTCTCTTGCTCTTGCTCTATCTCCCAGTGGACCTTCATAGTAGCCTCAGAGTTGTTTCATTTCAATAGCTTTGTCTATGGCCAAATGCAAAGTGGGAAATAGGTTCAGAATCTCCTTTCTCCAAAAAAAAGGATGTGTGGGCATTGTCTGTGTCTGCATCTGCAAAGCTGTGGCAGCACTTTTGCTTTGCTTTCTGTGTCACAGTCCTCTGTGGAGCTCAGGTAACTGTCACCTTCTCTTTCTTTTTCCTGTGTCCTGTGATTTTACTAATAACAGTTGTAGAAAAACAGCTTTTTATCCACAATGCACATCCACAGAGCCATGTAAGTGACTTTTGGCATAATAATAATGTTATTCTGTTTTTCCTGGGTTTATACAATCTGATTTTCATGGTGTACTGTCCTGAAAGACTGCCTTGTAAATGTATGAACTATTGACAGTGTCTCCATACCTATTAAATGTTATGGGCATATCTGATAGTCACTCCTGGTTGTTTAGCCGGTCCAGTGTAATCACTGAACCACATTGGCATGAAATATTAGAGCATTTTGTGATTTACCTGTGGCCAGGCAATGCTTGCATCAGAGCCAGGGTTTCTGATGGCTTGTCTCTGCTTCTACCTAAATAGCCACTTATATGCATACACAGTATTAATCCAAGAATTTCACAATTACACATTGTTCAGCACAGAAAAGCAATAATCAAGGGTTGCTCCTACGCAGATTCATATTTACATTCATGATGTCTGTGGGAGAATTGGGCAACAGGCTTTGAATTTTGGCTCTGGACTTCTGTAACAACCATAAACAGGTTGACCATAACAGGTCATTATACTCTCCAGCATGAATAAAGGACCTACTTCACAGGGCTTTGGTCAAAGGAGCTTCTGGCTCCCCTCGTTGCCTCAGAGTGTGGTTTTATATAGTGGTAAGAGCTGGGCTGCTGCCAGAGGGCAGGACAGATGCAAAACCAGAGATACCCTGGGCTCTGCACCTTCACCTTCACTCTCCTGGGCTTACTTAGCCTCTCCTGAGTCAGTCCAAGTCCCTGCAATGAGCTCTGCATTCTCGTTGTGCTTTTCTCAAATCAGAGTGCCAGTTTGGTTTTCTTTTTCCTGGCCAGCTCTAAACATCTTTGCCCCACGAGGCAGGAAGAGGTTTTAGGCACAGCATGGGTTATTTTGTGCAGGATTTTTCCTCACCTTTGTTCTGTTGCCTGGAATACCTAGGAAGAAAACTTCCACAACAACAGGGCAAGGCAGAGAAAAATCCTTTACTGAGAGTTTAGCTATAGCAATCCATGACGCGCGCGCCGGGATCACAGAATTCTACACATTTATGATTCTACTTAATTTCCCTATCTAGAAAATACATCCAATGTCTAATCAGCCCACCCCCCTACTATCTCAAACCACCTCCCTGGAAACACCCCCTTAGAATTGAGTCGATGGTCCGAAGACCACTCCTTCCTCCCTCCTACCCTCATCTTCATCATTACATCTTCTATTTGGAGTTCTTCCAGTCCCCTCTAAACCCACCTTTATACTACAACTAAACAATATTGTATTTTGACTATAACATGTTCTAATAGCTATCTGAATACAGCTTAATATCTCCCCCTTAGCACAGAAACAGGCTTCAAGAATGTGACACAGGTTAAAATCTAGCTTAAGTATTTGGTACAGGGGTTATAAGCTACTTTTTAAATGCAAAAGACTATAAAACTATATAAAACTACATTAAAATCTACAACTATATTAACAGTTCCAAGGTCTGATTGAGCAGAGGTGGCAGAAGGAATGGCTCAGCTCTCTGGGCTCAGTAACCCTGATGTGGGTAGACCAATGGTGTCGCACAGCCCCTCTGCAGGGCAGAAACAGCACTTTGCCTTTGCTGTAGGGACAGTTTCCCACTGAACAGGAGGTACTGACAGCCAGGCTGGTCTGCTCTGAACCCCACAGGTTACCATTGAAGTGGTGGATGGCCCCGACACCGAGCCAGACAAGGATCTGCAGAAGGAGAGCAGCAAGCCCAGCTGGCCAGTGCCATCACCTGACTGGAGGAGCTGGTGGCAGAGATCCTCCACCTTGACTCGCATGAGCAGCGGTGACCAGGACTACAAGTATGACAGCACCACTGAGGACAGCAACTTCCTAAACCCTCTCGGTGGGTGGGATAGTCACGCACCAAGTCACCGGACATTCGAGTCCAAGGAGCAGCCAGAGTATGGTGAGTTTGTGTTCCAGGCCTCGGATGGGCACCTTGGGACTGTAAAAAACGAGCTCGGGGGAAATGAGAATGGTGAGGCATCGCCCAGAGCACGCCAAGCAAAATAGGATTTTTCAACATGTGGCTTTTGTTCATCAGCTTTTGAATACAAATCTGTGCAGATGCACAAGCTGTACTGTGGTAGCTGCATTCCACCAGTAAGTCTATAATCTTGAAAATCATACCAGTTATCCCAGAAGAGGGCCCTTTTTTAGGCCGAAGTGTGCTTTTTTAAAAGGGAAGGAAACAAGGTTTCGTGTTTATTTTTAGGATAAGGGTAAGTACAAATTTAGAATCGTGCGGTGGTTTGGGAACCAGATATAACTATTGGATAAATAAGCAAGACCTAAAACGTGGTAGTGTTTGGTGGATACACAAAATAAGATGAATTATGTTGGTGCATGTGTGGGGAGTGGCATATGCAGCAGGAACATTGTGTATTTGCGTGTGTAATTCTCTTCCAGATGTGTCACGGCGAAAACAATTGTTTTCAGCTTGTTGTATGAAACAGTTGCAGAAACTGGAAACAGAGAGGAGCTACAGCTATTCCCTGCCCCAGCAGGCTGTAACTATCCACATGGGAATGACCCAAGGGAGGTGAGCTCAGCTGTGCTCACAGGAAGCTCACAGCCCCTTGGATTTAAGTTGCATGTAAATTCAGGCAACTTTCAGCCAGAACAAGTTTTCAAAGCCACAGTGCTTTTACCCTGCCACTTCTGTTGTGTTCTCCAGGGTGGCTTGTCATGCACTGATTCAGTCTTATTTTTCCCATCATTTGGTTAACTTTTAAGTCTGAAAGCCTTAACAACTGAGAGAGGCTTTTTGTGGAATTGTCTATTTAAACACATACATATGTATTAAACTTCATGGCCAGGAGATTAAAGTCTGTCCCTTCTTTTTGCACCTACATTTGTTTGTGGGCCAAGAATTCATATCTTAGGTAGTTACTCATTTAAGTTAAATAAAATTGCTTTCACAAATAATTGCGGTAGGAAAAAAAGCAGTAAGAATTGCAAATGTAAAAATAGGAAGAGCAGGTTGAGCTACAGCTACAAATCTAACATGGTATATTCAGTAGTGTGTTTCATAGGGCAGTGTAAACACCAGGTAGGTAAGTCTGAAAATTATCCTAGAACTCTCTCCTGAACACCAGAGCATCCTACCAATGGGAGACAACTCCTGGCCTTCTGACTAACCTAAAATGTTGTGTACCATTGGCCTCATCCAGGAGGATGCAGCAGCAGATCCTGCCCCTCTGGCCTCCTCACACCTTTGATGGCTCTATTTCCCTCCTCCTGCCCCTGCCAAAAATCACTGCACGCTCTGCTTGCCCTTCCTGGGCCTCCTGGGCTCTGTGACAGGCATTGCACCTGCTCGCCTGCCCTATTCCTTGCCAGCCACATGGAAGAAAACCTCATAGTTGGAAAAGAGCTGGGAAGGAGAGCCAGGCCAGGGATAGAGGGCAGATCATGTTTTCCTGTGACTTCTGATGCCTTTTCAGACTGTTGTAGTGCCTTCCTGTTGGCAAATCCCAGAGCCATGACTCTCTGCACACCAATACTGACCACATTCCCACCCACCTCACACCATGGACATTGATTCCAGCGTGGTGGCTTCCCAGTGTAAGAAAAGGAGGAGAAACACATCAGGTCCCTGCCACAAGGAACTCACATCTTAGGCAGCTTGCTACGAGTGAGATATACAACCTTCCCCATACTCCTGGCAATAAATGTTTAATAGCACCCCACAGAGTTGTCGTCAGTCATTACATATGGTACAAATCAAGTTACATGTTCTACTAACCAGCTCAGGAAGCCCACAGACAGCATGGGATGGCGTGTAGCACAGAGGCCAGGGAAGCCTGGGATCTGTCCCTGGCTCTTGTGTAGCTTAGGTACCTATAGCTATGGAGCAGGGCTGGCTCAGAGCCACCAAAGCAGATTCTGCTTTGCTTCCAGTGCTGGTGTAACCCAAAGGAGCTGCAGCTGCAAGCTGTGATCACAGGGTCAGTTAAATACCTCCTGTAGGCTGCAGAGAAGACCATTAAGCCAAATATTCCCTCAGCTGGGGAAGCAAGAAAACTGGGGTGTGTTCTGGGGCTCTGTTTGGTGGCCTTCACAAGGTGGGATGGTGAGGGGTGTAGAGACAGCGCCACCGAGCCGTGGCCGTGCACACCTGGAATCCTGTGCCTTTGGCTTTCTACCTGGAGAGAATAAAGTCGCGTTTCATTTTCAGAAGGTCCCAGCTAGTAAACAGTCAGATTTGATGTTATTTAATAATTCCCTACAAATGGCATGTCGTTCTCAGTGCAAAATGTGTGTGCAGTTCCCTGTACTCACAAGAGTATCCCTGTTCAAGGAAAACTGCAATTTTCACTCACAACCCTCTGCTTCCCATAGTCCAACATGCATCCTGCCCTAAAAATTAATTGAGTACTGTTGTGCTGTTGCTGTGCGTTTTGAAAAGACAAAAAAGAAAACTTACTTTATCCCATGCCTGATTAGTCTGGGGTCAGCAAACATATTCCTATATGCAGGGAAACTACGTGGATAGATGTGCACTGTTAGTTCACGACCCAGCTTTGCAGCTGAGGATTCTCAGCTGCCAAAAGGTCAAAAGAGAAAGGAAATATTTTTTCAAATAATGTTGCACGCGTTTCCCTGAGGAGCATCAAGTGTGAAAACCATTTAAACAGCAGCACTGTGCCTGGCGTTCGGCCCACGCTTCAGGTAGAGACATCTGGATTCCATTCCTCCTTTTGCCTGCTTAATAAAAACCACCGCACAGTAGTTTTTTTTGAGGGGGGCAGTAGGAGTTTTGTTTCTTCATTTCCTTCCTCGTCTCTGCCCTTACGCAGATTACATCGACGGGGAGGGCGACTGGAGCCCGTGGTCCCTGTGCAGCGTCACGTGCGGCGGCGGGAGCCAGAAGCGGACGCGCTCCTGCGGATACGCCTGCACGGCCACCGAGTCCCGCACCTGCGACAGGCCCAACTGCCCAGGTGTGCCGCCGTTCCCGGGGAGTGCTCTGGGGTGGGGGGGGTGAGGAGGGGTGGCCACAAGGCAAGGGAGAGCCCTCCCGTGCATAAAGCCCGGGGCCCGTTTCATAGAGTCATAGAATCATTGCTCCCTGGCAAGGTAGGAATTCCAGGGGGGAAAAGACACGCTGATTTTCAACGCCATTTATGACCTGGCAGGTCCTTTCATGGTAATAACACGCTGCTGGATGCAGTCCACTCTCCCCTGGGACTTAAAAGGCAAGCACAGGCTTTTCTTAGGTCATTTTTGTGTTCCAAAGGGTGTAATCTACTCTCGTGAAACAAATTTGTGTTCCTTTTCGAGTTTGAAACCAGCTGTGCTGTTACCTCAGCGAGCTCCTGTGTTGCTGTGCAGCGGATGGGCATTCCTGCATGGTGAACAGGGATGAAGGAATGTGTGCTTTTGGCTTGAATATATTCAGAAAATACGGCTCCTGCCCATCCACAGGCATTGACATTTAAAGTGGCCTTACTATCCCACAGTCTTCGCTTTGGCTAAAGCAGGGCTGAGCACTCAAACCTACATCATAAAGACTTAAAGCTGCTATGGAAACCTTTCCCATGATGTTCTTTAAATGCTGCTGTGTGTTTGGATGTAGACCAGTTGGTCATGCAGTAGCTGCCACAATGCACGGGATGGGTGCAAGTTCATTACTTTGCAAGATCCGAGAGAAGTGAAAACAAGCCATGGCTGTTTGCATTACACTGAGTTTACTTAATGACTCAGAAAGGCAGAAGTTCTTAAACTGGAGGTGAGGCTTTTTTTATTGGGAAGTAATATGTCAGAAGTGCTGGAGAGGAGACTCAGTGAGAGAGTTGGAAGGAAGTCTCTCACTCACAGAGAGATGCATGTCTGCCTTGCAAGGCAGCAGCTGCTAGACAGTCCAGGAGAAAATCGTTTCTGGATGCCCTCATACATCCTGAAACCTCAATAATAAGGGGTTAATCCCAAAGGAAAGCATGTAGCCCCCAGTTATGTTCTCCAGTATTTATTACCAGCTAGCATCAAACAGTGGCAAACTTGAAAGAATATATTATGTCATATAACAGACCTCCAACGATCAGCAAGAAAAATATATTCACTCTTCGAGGCTGTGCTGACATTTTTAAAATTACAAGGGCAAAGCTCAGCTTCTGCTGATTGTAATTCCAGCAGTGAATTACTGCCCTGTAATGGGTTCTTGGGTATCTATTATTCTGCATCTAGTGCTGCAGTTAAGGCAAAACCCTATGATAATTTTATTGAAAAGTGGCCTGAGGTTGTTTTGAAGCTTTGCAAGCCACTATTATGCCCCAGTTCAGGAGATCAGGAGAAAGTTCATTGGCAAGAAGATGGATAGTGAATAGACTTCATTATTAACCATATAGTTATCATATATTAAAGATCTTTCTACTCTCTTTGGAGGTCTTTAATTCAGTGGAGAGGAAAAAAAACACAAACCTGCTCAAATGCTTTTTTGAGATATTTGTTCTAAGGCTCCATGGCATAGAAACATTAGGCTGGTCAATAGGCTGAACTAAAGCAGCAGCAAAAGGATGTTTGCTTTGGCAAGATCAGTTAATACATTTTTCTCGCAATCTCTGTGTCTGTCTGCTGATAGCAAACACTTAACTGGAGGTTGCTGGAAGATCCTGCTATGTTAAGATGCTGATATTTTACTTGATAGCTATAAGTGGTGGGGATGGAATTGCTTGGAGAGGTTGGTTATCTCTCATCTACTCTCACCTTTCAACATCCTGGCACTGGGAGAGCCCAGCAAGAGCCAGTCATCTTGTAACAGCATCATTCCTCCTTGTAATTCCTGAAAAATGGTTGCCCACATATGGAGATGAACTTTACTATCTTCAGGCATGTCACTGTTTTCCCCACCACAGCCTCCTTGGTCATTATGCTTCCCAAAGAAGCAGCAGCTTCAGATTGCTTCCCTGCCAAACAAAAGCACCTTGCAGAGCCTGGGGAAGGAGGGGATGGTGAGGAGGCAGCTGATTCCATTGTGTTTTAATAGGAAAGGCTGGCCCCACTAACACGTGTTTGTCTTAGGGATTGAGGATACGTTCCGGACAGCAGCCACCGAAGTGAGCTTGCTTGCAGGGAGCGAAGACTTCAACGCTACCAAGCTGTTTGAAGTTGGTAAGCAGCCTAGTCAAGCTTTCAGTAAGAGATAAGAGACTTCCTTAGGTTTTTTATATGGGAGCAGGATATTGAGTTCACCATTAAGATTGTCAGTAATAACTGCTGTTTATTATCTTGCTTGCATTGATGATCTGAACCCGGGTTTGCTTCGGCCATAGAATCTTTCCCTTCTTAAGTATTAGCAAATTCTGGTGCTTGTTTCATTATAAAATGGTTATTCTCTGTCCCGATTCAGAAAAGAGCTGTAATGCTCCACACTAATGGAGGGGGAAAAAGCAAAGACTCTTTAGCATTTTTCTGAAATAGCCTTGAGTGGAAGACACTGTAAAAGCATTTTAGATACAGCTGTCACATAAAAAAACGAAAGGGCAATGACTTTTATGAGCATGCATAGCTTTTATAGCTGTGTGTGCTGCAGTGGAGGCAGCCAAAGCAATTTTCTAGGGCATGGCTTGGTTCTGATCTGTCTAAAACTCAGCCCAAGCTCTGTAATATTCTGATTTCTTCCCTCCAATGAAACCATAGTGTGACCACTCAGAGACGCTGGATGCTGGACTAACTGAATAGATGGTGTAACCCAGCACCCCCCTCCTATGGTGGCAGAGCACAATAGTTAATGACAGCCAGGATGGGACTCTTTAAGGAGACAGAAAAACAGGACACAGATCACTAAGTAAATATTTTGCAAGAAGGTTTGCTGTAAGAGTTTTAGGTCCCTGTTAGTTACACTGCTGCACAGTCCTGTTAAATAAGCATGGAGCAAGATGTGCAGGGAGTTTTTGACAGCATGATACAGACACCTTAAATAATGCTTTATGTAGAGGATTCTCCCAAGACTCTTGCAAAATAATAAAGTGCCAGTATTAAATATGCTACTGGTGTATAAATATCTGAAATCCCAGCTATATGTGATGTCTCTGGTGCCTTTAAATCCCCCTAATGTACAGTCACTCTGATATTAAGTCACAAATGCCCTTTTTAGAATCTGAATCACTTTTGGCTGCATTTGCCAGCTACGATGTCAGTCTCTGCGTTTAAACTACAGACACTTGAAATACCCCTTTGGGGAAGTGAAGACCAAATAGAAAAAAATATTTGTTGGTTAAAAGAAAGACTGGATTAGGGCTTGAAACTAACTTCAGAAAAAGTAATCCAGGCCTTGCTTGCCACCTTGGAATCTCGAGTGTCATGAGAAACTTAATCCTTCAGCATCTGACACTTACCCAGGGGAGTGTGTTCTGACTAGGGGTTCCAGCTGGAGGCTGGCACAAAATCACTGTGATTTCCCTATTTCTGTTGCTTCTAAATCCACCAAAGTGTCTCTTGTGCTGCATGGGGATATCAGCAGCTTAAACAGAAATTGCCAGGTAGCAGAAGTGCCCCGGATTCTTAGTGGCCTGGCTCTGCACTGTAACTCAAGACTAGCATTGCCCGGGTCCCTAAAGTCAGTCGCACCTGTGATCTCTTTATCTGACAAGACAACACATTGACACCTTGCAGGCAGGGCATCCACCTGTGTCTTCCAATTCTTTCTAAAGCAGAGCACTGGTGCTGAACAGTTGGGCTTTTACTCATTTGTTATCACTGATCACACCAACTGGGAATGACATAATGAATCTTAAGTTCCCGTTTCCTGCCCTTAAACAGACACTGATAGCTGTGAAAGATGGATGAGCTGCAAGAGCGAGTTCCTGAAGAAATACATGCACAAAGTGGTCAACGACCTGCCCAGCTGCCCCTGCTCCTACCCCAGAGAAGTTGCCTACAGCACTGCTGAGATCTACGATCGACTTAAGAGGAAAAACTTCCGCTGGAAAGATGCGAGTGGTCCAAAGGAAAAGCTGGAGATCTACAAGCCCACGGCCCGCTACTGCATCCGCTCCATGCTGTCCTTGGAAAGCACAACGCTGGCAGCACAGCACTGCTGCTACGATGATAACATGCAGCTGATCACCAGGGGGAAAGGGGCAGGGACACCAAACCTCATCAGCATCGAATTCTCAGCAGAACTCCATTACAAAGTGGACATCCTGCCCTGGATCATTTGCAAGGGTGACTGGAGCCGCTACAACGAAGCCCGGCCTCCCAACAACGGGCAGAAGTGCACAGAAAACCCGTCAGATGAGGACTACTACAAGCAATTTCAAGAAGCAAGGGAATACTGAGAAGGTTTTCCTCCTCTTCAGGCACAAAATAGCATTCGTTTCCTGGATGCCAAAGAACTGGTGGTGGCTGCTGCATTGGCTCCTTGACAGGGGTTGGTCAGTTCCTTTCTAATGAATGTATATAGTTGTAAAATAATACATAAGTATTTTTCATAGTGTGTGTAATTTATAAACACGTATCTCTCTATCTCACACACACCTATTTTTACATACAGACATACATAACTCTTGTCCTGGTAGGATTTTGTACTTCAATAACGTTCATGTAATAATGTGCATTTCATTTTATTTCCCAACTGTAACATAACGGGGGGCTGGGGGGTGGGCAGCTGCCATCACCATCAGGCCCCAAGGCCCCAGCTGAGGAGGCACATATTTAAAAGTTGTTATAAACAATAGGATTGAAGAATGTACTCTTCCATATGGGAATGGTTTACAAGATTAATGCACCTACAGCATCAATTTTCTCTATAATTGATTTCATGACTAGTCATATCTAAGAAGGGAAGAATTTTTTTTCGGAAGGTTAATAGTCAAAAGTGAATACAGAGAATTCCTGGCAATTTTTTCTTGGAATTCTTCCTGTTACCTTCTAGCTCAGGTCTTTGCAGTCCATCTGGGGTAGGCAACTGTGGTTTTCCTATGGGCCAGAAAAGGACCTGATGCAGTGGTTTTGCAAGAGTCACAAACAGGCAGCCCCAGGAGACATCTCAGATATGGAGCTGCAGCTGTCAGGGTTTGCATCTTGTGCTGGGGAGCAGATCTTCAGGGCAGCTACCTGTAAACTGAGCAGGCTGTAAGTCCTTGAGGAGTGAGGCCAGTGAAGTAATACATATCAAAGGAAAAAAAAAAAAATCACAGCTCTTTCCCAGTTTTTAACAGGAGGAATGTTTGGATCTGCTTGTTTCTTTCTTTTCTTAAAAGTAAGAAGTTTATTTTTTTAAAGAGCAGAAGTGGAATCACAAGTCTTAAGTTCCCTGGGATAAAGCAAGCAACCAACCCTTTTCCCCCATTTTTCTTATGCTGAGTGCACAGTGTCCTACAGAAGTAGCTATTCTTTAAGGAAGCTCTCTGGGAGGAACTATTGGTGAGTTGAAATGTCTTAATTTTTTTTAAAAAAAGCTAGCATTATTTTTGTAAAGTATTTATTGAATTGTAACAATAACTCACATGTGGGATATGTCTCTTAACATGAAAGGCTTCTGTAGATGGAACTTGATTGCCAAGAATATGACTGTTGTTAGGCAAAGGTTTTTTCATTCCAAATTTTTATAAAGTACATACATACATAATCCTGTCATTACGCAGCTCATACCTCCATTCTTATGAAAGTAAGAAAAATTACACCGTGGGTTAATAAATACTTACAGTTCCATCCTGCAAAAGAACTGCCTTGCTGCAAGTCAGTGTCTTCATTTGGAAAACTAACTGAAGAATTGCCTGTTTTGGTGTTCTGTGGTCTGACACACGTGTGTGCCCTGCATGTGGAACCTCCCACAGGGGTAAAAGCTGACCAGCACCACAGTCTGTCTGAGCTGATTCCAGACAATTCCTTCTGCTGTATACACACACACAGAGATGGTCTTTAAGGTCCCTTCCAACCCAAACCATTCCAGGATTTTATGAGATGCTGTAGATCTTTTGCTCTGTTGGCCTTTCAGGTTTGGTTGATTACGACCCCACGGACAGACACTACCACAGGCACAGCAACCCTGCTGAGGCTGGGCAGGGTCAGGCTTGTGTTGGTCTGCCCAGGTAGTGCCAGTCAGGAGATTCAAAAGCAGCCTGGGCCTCCAGGCAAAGCCACTGCACATCTGCAACAGCAACTGGTCTGCTGAGGTAACCTCAGCAGCTGGAAACCTTGGCCAAGTCTTCAGAGCTTCCCGGCACAGGCTTGAGTTGGAGACGGGGGGAGATGTGGATATGTTCTAGTACAAGCTGGTAGTAACAAAACATGGTGAGTTGAGCAAGAGGGTAAACATGGGGATCACCCCTTAATTTTTATAGAAACCAGATTTTGTAAATTCTTGCAAGGTCATAAGAAGGCACCACTAGCAAGTAGAGCCAGTTAAATTGACAGCAGATGGATGAGAGGCACAAGGATCAGTCACTTCATAGGGAAGACAGGTATTTTCTGCAACATGGGGGGGAAGGCTCTGCTTACTTCATTTATAGTGTAGGGGAACAACATTCTCAGGTTTCTCTGGGAGGGAGATGAGAGGGCAATCACAGTTCTTGAAATATAAAAAACATTCCTACACTTTGTGGATTAGTAAATTATGGTGCTATTGAGAAATGCTACTACACTGTTAATACAGAACATAACACATAAAGTGTCAGGGAAGAGGAAAAATTATTCTAATAAGTGAAATGACGCACATAGTCTTACCACTTGTAATTTGCCAAGGCTGGAAACTCTGAGGGAGCCCAATAATCTTTGATAGGACCTACTAGGTTTTTTATAGGATGAGTCCTGGAGCACAGATCCAGAGAGTATCCACACTTCTGCAGTCTTAAGTCTTTATTAAAAACAAAGGCTTTTCTACTTTATAATAAATTATGATCCATTCAGGGCTGGGCTGCTGTTTCTCTTTTCTTTATCTCCTTTCTAATAATGAAAATTGTACCTGGAATGACTTTGTGTAGTAGTTGGAGTTTACCATGGCCAAAGTTGGCTCAGTGTCTTAAATATAGACCTCTTCACATCAGAACAAGACCTGAGGAAGGGCTTGTGGCTTCCAGGCCCGGGTCAGTGGTTAGGAGAAGCTGTCAGTATGTTTCTAAATTACCACAGAACAGACATTGGAACACCAACCAAAGATATGAAGGGGATTAAAACAAGCAGAGCTGAACAGGGAAACTGAAACAGGGAAGCAGTCTAGTCATCCAACTTATTTTTAACCCCCAGTCAATCAGCAGATACAGATTGTGGCACGGCTTTAGGGTTGGTGGGAACGCCTCAAGCTGGCACGGCTGCTGTGAGAGATGTGTGGAGCTGTGCCCCAAGGCAGCCATAAATGGGTTGAATCATACCTTTGATGGTTAAAAGGATGAGTGGGCCTGGCTTCACATTGCCTGGACAGCTGCTGAGCAGCAAAATTCCACCAACATAACCCGCAGTGATGCATATGGGTTATAGGACAATACAGCAAAAAACAGAACCATGCCCACACCCCCGAGTCCCCGCAGCCCTGCATTAGTTACCAGCTGCATTTCCCCCCTCCTGCTGTGCACACTGGGTAGCACTGTCAACACAAGGCATTCCTTGGAAAAATGCTGGTGAGCTCATCAGGCTGCCTGTTCCAGATACAGCACTTTGTGCTGAGGTTGTTGGGATGGTTGCAGTGAGTCACTGATGCACCTGACACTTTCAGCTGAGTGGGGTCAGGCCAGTCGAAGGCAGCAAAGGGAAAAATTACCTTTTCCTATTGAAGAATCTGCCCCTGCCAGAATACAAAGAACCTTAATGGCACAGTCTCTTGCCTGTGGTGCTCTCCCTGGTTGGCAGCAGGAAGGCAGCAGGGGAGTGCTGGGTGATGGCTGGGGGAGCTGCTGGTGCTTCCCTCACTTCCATTCCTCTGTTCTCCATGCCTGGAACTGCCCAGCAGCCAGTGTGGCTCACAGCACCTTGGCTTACCCCCAGCAGCATTCATCCATCCCTGAGGAAAGTTGCTGACCTTCAGGCTGGACAGACTATGCCAAAACCTGGTGTGTGCCATTCTTAGCAGGGACAAGAAGCTGCCAGGGCAGGCAGCCTGTTCCTAACCCACCCAGACACTTCAGGCTCCAAGTCACCCACACAATCATCAGACACCACACCAGGGGCAGTATCCTGGCAAGGCTCTTTTTAATCCAGAAGCAAATGGACAAGCTCGGATTTCTTTATGCTCACTGCATGCACCTGCACAGGCACCAGCAGAGCCACGTCCCTCCCCTCCAAACACACAGAACCCAGCGTGCTGAGGACGGAGGGCATCATCAGGAAGACCACCAGGAAGCACTGGAATGAAGATGGCACTTTTCCCAGGAAACTGGAGTGAGAGTGTGTGTTGCCTCCTGGCTGCGTGGCATCTCTGTGCCAGCTGAGAGAGCATGTGTTTTTCTATCACCAGTTTTCCCTCCTCCCTTCCCTTTGTAACTTTTAATGGAAAAATGTGTGGGCAGTTTCCATTATGCCTGTGCTGTTTCAGACAAATTAAGGGGTTGGCTAAGAAATTGCTGGTTTCATATTTCATACAAAATACACACACATGCATATATTTATAATTCTATGCAAATTAATTTAGGATATCCTCCAGTCATGCTCTGTGCAGTGGTGTCTGCAGGAAGGGTCCCACACACAGCACTTCTTTGCTGCCTGCACAGGGGAATGAGGCTATTTTTGCACTTGCACAGAGAGAAAGAAAGGCCAGGAAATGGCAGCAGTCATTCTTCATCTGTGCCTTTTACTTTCTGAGTGGCAGGTTTATTCATTTTTCCTTTTTAGCTGAACTGCTAAAACCACAAACACCTTTTATGACTGTGCTAATTTTCTATCAGTTTAGGGAGTTATAATTATTTTCCTTATTCATTATCACAAGAAGGATCTGGGGACAGGGGGGATTTTTAAACAGACAGAGAAACTTTTCATTCAGTACACTGCACAATTTATAAGGGGTTCAGAGTGTTATATTCTGGAAGTGGTAGCAATATTACACTGGTCAAACTGGCCAAACCCAACACAACTAAGTGTGGGTGGCTCTAGTCTTCAGAGGAGTGCCTAGATAATATTTCCTTTTCAAAGCTGGACAAACAGTATTACATGTGTTAAATGTCAGAGCTTGCTGCTTCTTATGGGCCTGACCAATGCTTCCCTTGCAGTGGAGCAGTGCTTCACTCTCTGGATTTCAGGAGGGCTCTGGCATGACTCTGAAACATGCCTGGAGCAAGGGACACCATCTGCACATCATGGTGGGAGATGCAGGACGTGAGTCAGAAAGTTTGGGGAGCAGAGAAGGCTTGGGAACAAGCTCCCACTCCAGTCACCATCTTCCAGGCTGGCTCCTGCCTCTGCACAGCTGTGCTTAACTCATTTGCTGTGCTTAGCCCATTCCTTTGTGCCCAAATCCGAGATGCAGTTTCCAAGGGGCAGCTCTTGAGGGGCTGTTGCTCAGGCACAGGACACAGCTGGCCTTGGGAAAGCCCTGCCTGCCTGAGTAGAGCTCCCTAAGTCAGGTAAGGAGACAGGACAGGTGTGAATGTAGTGGCCCATGCAGACACAGGGATTCCTGTGTCCTGCTGTCCCTGGCACCATTTGCCAGCAGGCAGTCAATGGGGAGCACCTTCAAACCATGGCTCAGCCTGGCTTTGTGCACCAAAGAGCACAGCTCCATCTCATGTGCCGTTGTCCTGGCTATTCCAACACCTCTGCAGCAGTAACCACCTCTGAACACCCTGAACTCAGTGCATCAGCTCTCTGCGCAGCACTCACCTTACAGCCTGCCTGGGAAACACCCAGGAAAAGAGCGTGGAAACAGGAGAAGTCTCTTTGGGTTGAGAGAATGCAGTAACAGGAATGGAAAGGACCTCTGGCCAGTGTGGGGAGGAAAGAACAGTGCATTATGTTGCGAAGTAGCCTCATGAAGAGTCATTAAAATTTAAATCAGTGTGTGGGTAATGATATCCTGAAGGAGGATGGTGTCGGAGAGGGGCAAGTCAGAAGGAATAAAACAAATCATGAAAAGGAGCTGAGCAAAGAAAACACAGCATCTACAAGCACTTCCCTCGCCTGGCCATCCACTCACAGACCCATTCCCCAGCTATTCCACCACATGTTTAATCACCACTAGGTACACAATGCCAGGGAAAGCCAAATGAAAAGGTACAGCCTGTAGGTGTAAGGGGAGGAAACATTCCTGAGCCTGTTTTCCCAAAGAAAACACCCATGGCCACGTGCTCACTGAGTGGTGGCTGCACCACAGCTTTCAGCTGCCCTCAAGAGGTCGATGGCAGTGGTTAACCTTGACAAATAACTATGTTTTGCCCTTGCCCATAGTGGCACAGCCACCAGCACTCCTGTAATTTAGTGTGGCTTTCGCTCAAAAGGTCAAGCCCTTTCCTCTCACCCCCAAATGAACCACCCAGGACGGTGAGTTTGCTCCCTCCCAGCACCACTGATGGCACAAAGGGGCATTGGCTTGGGGCTCATTTCCCACAAGGAAAGGGAGACCTGGCCTCACCTTCCCAGCACACAGACAGGACTGCAGAGGCTGGACATGGGGGAGGGAGCTGACTCAACCTCCAACTCAACCGCGTCCGTCATTGCCGGGTTGGGTGGCCTGGTTAGAAATGCAGAGTTGTTTTTGCAGCCCATGGATTCAGTGTGTGAGCCAAAGGGAAAGTGGCTGCATGCTTTATGTCTGAGGGTCACCAGCACTGATGGGGAGCAGGAAGGTGGGAAGCCCCAAGATCCAGCTCTATACAGGATCCATTGCTGCCAGTCTGAATCTCAGTCCCGGGATGGAACCAGCACCCAGGAAGCCACACAGTGAGCTGGGGCTCACCCACACCAGACAGGCACAGAAAGAGAGCCCAGCTTTGATGTCTAACTCACTGTTGGGGGCATTTGGTCTGCATTAGAAAGGAGGTAAGACCACATAACACTGCTTTAGAAGAGATCTACAAGGCCTATCTACTCCACCTGACAATTTTATCATGAACTACAAAAGCCTCTTTAAATAGGGAACAGCAAATTTGATAGAAACTGTGAGATTTTTCCTCCCAAGAATATCCATTTCTCCCACAGGTTGCCTTCTGCAAAATTTTCCATCACTTTCAGCAGGTGTATAGCAGATCCCCAACCTCTTCAAAGCCAGAGCCCTCCAGAGAGTCACAGAATCATAGATGTCATAGAATCAACAGTCATAGAATGGTTTGGGTTAGAAGGGACCTTAACAATCACCTGGTTCCACCTACTCTCCCATGAACAAGGACAACTTCCACTAGACCAGGTTGCTCAGAGCTCCATCCAGCCTGGCCTTGAGAGGTTCCTTATCTGGCAGCAAAACATAGGAGGGAAACAGCAGCACTATGATCCCCTCCCCAGCTCAAAGACATCCACCATGTCACTGCACCCCCAACATTAGGAGGAGCTGCCAACACTCCCAGCTTTCCTACCCACTGGCTGGGATTTCCAGGTCAAGCCAGGCATGGACTTCAGTGGCAAGGTCTGAAAGCCTTCTCTGAGAGACACAAACCCAGTATGTTTGCTGCTCACCCTGGGGCACAGGGGACAAGGACAGCCCCCACCCCACCTTTTAATTGCCCTGTGTCAGCTTTGCACAAACACAGTCACACGTGGCACAGTTTTCCCTGAGCTGTCAGGTCTGGCAGCACAGCCCAGCACCACTGACAGTGGCCATTGACCTTATCCCAAGACACTTCTTGTGCCAGATTTTTCTTTTTCTAATGGGAAGAGGCAAATCCAGACCTCCTGTATGAAGACAATTTGTCTGTTTTGGATAAGTTCCAGCATGAGGAGGGTACTTTATACATATGGGCTCTCTTTCATGTTTGATTGCTGGACTAAGTTCACATTGTTGTCCAGCTTAAGGGGGGAGAAGAAAAGAGCAAAAACCACACAAATCAGGAAAGCATTAGGTAAACTTAGCTCAGAATACATCTTCTGACCAAATGGAGGGACATGCTTTTTCACATAATTAGACCGTCTGCAGGAAGTCAGAAAGAACAAATTGTGATGCTTTCAGTGCTGTGGGAGCTGTGCAGTCCCCAGGAGATGATCACATCTTCCCCACAGCATTACTTGTCATCCCTGGGCTGGTTGTGAAGGGAGCATGTGGTTTAAAAAGCTCTCAGAAACTGTCATTGCAGCTCCAAATGCCATTCCTCAGTCACAGAATCACATGGAATGAATTGGAAAGGACTATAGAGGTAATCTAGTTCAAATTCCCCTGCCGTGGGCATCCCCCCCAGACCAGGTTGCTCAGGACCCCATCCAGCCTGGCCAGTCAATGAAGAGACATGCATACATGCACATAACATGCTAAACCAAACCCTGGCTGATCAAAAAAGTGTTTGAATGTTGTCTCCAGATCTGCTCAAGGTGAGAAGAACGCTGGGCTTGGCAGTAAAGGGAGAGTGGCATAGCCAGAGTGAGAGGGAGTTTGGATGAGTGGGACTGAGGGGAAAGATGTTCTGTACTCACACATGGTATCAAAGAGCAAAGGATCCTGTCCTTCAGATAATGTCTCTTTCCACAATAACCTTCTCCTTAATGGGAATGGCACAAACACAAAGGCACAGCAATGGGAACTTGGGTCTGACACCCACATTTCTGCTCAGTGCCTCCCACGGCAAGCGCTGGGGACACAAATGGCCAGAGCCCTCACTCCCCAAAGCCAATGGCGAGGCTCAAATCATCCCAACCTGTTGTTTCAGGAATCAACTCTTTACCAAGAAGAAACAAGTAAACATTTTCCATCCCCTTCTTTTCCTAGACATTAAGCAAGAGTAAGTTGTAAATTGCTTCCAGCAACTTCGAGACAACAAGGGAACAAACAACTATCAACAGGCATTACACTCATTGCTTCACACGAAAATAGTTATGAGGCTGAAGGGATCCTGACAGGCAATTGGAAAGCAGTCCTTTTTATGCTAAATTTACTGTATTTTAGTCCCATTTTCCATGATTTAAAATGTGCAATGCAATAAAGAGCTGGAATGCCTTCTTTTGTCATAATATTTCACACCCAAGGCCTCAGAGCACTTTTGTGAATCAAACTCTGCAATAGTTTTGCAAAGCAAATAGTTTAAGAAGCAATGAACTGGAAATAGAGGGCAGTTTCCAGGGCTGTTGGTGGTCACAGAGGAACCTACAACCAAACCAAAGCAGTATCTGGCCTCCCTTGTCCTGTGCCCTCCTTAAGCAGATGTCTGCTGTCACCTTCACCTGAAGCTGGAGCTCCTCACCTGCATGTCCACACTGCACTGTGCCCTGGCAATGAAAGAAATTCAGACAGAAAGGTGAGACGGGCTCACTGAGGGAGGAAAACTTAGAAAATCACCGATGACACACTGCACAGTGTCCCAGGGAAGCAAACAGCACCGGCCCTCTTGGCACCACTGCTAAGCAGACCATAGCTAACTGGGACTGTTTGAGGGTCCCACTTCAATTCCCATGGGCAAGCAGCCCCACCGCCAAAGCCGGCTGTAACTGGTGCTGTAGACAAAGAGCTCAAAGCCTGAGCAGACAGGAAGGCTGTGCTGGTTTTTGCTCACATATGGGTGAGGCTTTTAATGCTCGGATGCAGAGGAACTTTGCCTATAACCATAGACAAGGGTAACTCAAATTCATCAGGTTATTGTCACTAAGCAAAGAGTTACAGGGGACTATGGGCTGCTATAGCTTACCTATACCCATGCAGCAAAGCCCTTCCTGAAAGCATTCATAGACTCCTACAAGCATTAAGGCTGGAAAAGACCCCCAGGATCATCAAGTCCAACCTTTGAATACAGCCATGCTCTCCACCACGAGCAGAATTTCCAGACCAACTGAGGAAGGAGCTGGGGCCTTTCCACTAACACAGCCTTTCCCATTATGTTAAAACCAAAATCAATGATCTATTGATGCTTCTTACTGTCAAGCCCTACACACCCTTGGGTGGGACCAGAAGGCTTGGGCAGCAGGACCACAACCATACCCGATGTGGTTTGTAATGCTCTCCATACTCAGAACATGTCTCTGCCACATTGCAAAACCTCTGTAAGTCCTTCTTTGAGATCTCAGCTCAACAAATATTCATGGCCTGATTTCCCCATAGTTTTAAAGCATGTAAATTAATATTATCTCCATGATTTTGGGGGAAACTCGTGGTATCAAGATAATTAATCTGGCTAAAGTTAGAGAAGAAAAGCTATGGCAAAACTGGGACCTGACTGTAAATCCCTTTCCCTGCAGGTCTCCATCTTACTTCTTGAGGCTTAAGCTCCACTAGGGAAGATCACTGAAACATAAGTGGTTTTAATGCTGGTATTTCCTAAGATTTCAGTGATTATGTCTCATACTCCCCAGCAGTTTAGACGGAAACCGAGAAGCCACCGGGCTGTGTGAGGCAGAAAGAAGCTGTGCCCAGGGTAAACACCGTCCACACCTCAGAGCAGCTCACAGAGAGATCCTCTGTTCCTCACAGAGCAGGGAATGGGGTGCACACAGCCAGTGCAGGCTTTTACTCTCAGCAGCTCTCGGGAATGTGCTGCTCACAGCTGATTTGTCCTCCTGCATCCAGGAGGGCTTTGTTCTCTGTGGGGTGAAACCTCAGCCTTCAGTTTATTAAATGCAATCGCAGAAGCCAAAAGGGTGAGTCACAAAGCCAGTTGTGTAAGCACACGTATGATGAAAGCACACGGGACATGCACTCCCTTCATGGGGGATCTGGCAAAGTCCTTTGGATGGGCACAGGTTGGGGCCACCACTTCCCACCCGGTGCCAGATGGGGCTCAGGTACACGGTCTGTCCTCCCAGCTCCTTTTAAAAGATAAATTAGGAAATAGGAAAGAAAGGGGAAGAGGGATGAGTGCTCCCCCAACAGAAGCTGCTGGCCCAGCACACCTTCCCAGCGGGCAGCCTGCGAACAGTGGGATGCAGAGCGTACGGAAGCAAAGGCTGCAGCATGTCCTGGCTCCAGCTGGGCAGCGTTTTCCTGACCCCTCTGCTCAGCAGACTGCAAAGTCTTCCCTGGGATTGAACACCTGCCTGGCCACGGGAGCCTCTGCAGGACAGGTGGCCACTGGCCAGGACGGGATCCTGCCTGGCTTAGGCTTGGGAAAAACAAGGATGCCCACGGAGCAGCACCAGGGGAGAGGAAAGGGGGAGCAAACACCTGCAGGTGCTGCTGCTGCTGCCGCCGTGGCAGAGATGTCTCAGCCTCGGAGAGGAACCTGCTCGTAATCCCCACAGGATCTGGAAGGAAAACAAAGGCTACAATTTAAAGTCAGCTCCGGGGACAGCTGTGCCTTTACGTTGCCATCACTCACAAGTTTCCAGCCCACGGCTGGGAGTGCCTTTGGTGGTGTAGGTAGACCCTCGGGAAAGCGACCAGGGGTCGGATCCCCTTTGTTCTCCTCGCTCAGACTGTCTCTTTTCCTTACCCCCTGCCTCCAGCCAGATGTGCTCGCTGCCTCTCCCCTGCCAGCCCTTGCGCTCACCCTGGTGTTAATTCAGCAATGCAATTCAGGAAGCTGATCCAGCTGAAATCCTCAGCAAGGGGAAAAAAAAAAAGAAGTTTCCAACCAGAATATAAGCACTGCCTTTGAACACCAAAAACCTTCCTAATTTGTTTAAAAAAAAACATAGAAGAAAGAAAGTGACTGAAGTGTCTTCATAAAAATCTCCTTTTAAGTCAAAGAGAAGTGCCATGAAAATATCGACCTTCTAACACCGTAAATTGAGTTGGAGAGGAGATGTTGCCCTTACTGAAAGAGACAGGCTGCATGGAATTCATCACTGGTTTACTCTTTTAAAATAAATAGGCTGGAAAAGTTATGACGTGACCTACTTAATTTGTTGTCTTGAAACTTGACGAGCATTTCAGATTTGTTCCCAAAGCCTTGAAAAGGACAGAGTGGGGAAAAATGCAGGCACCATATCCAAATCTCTGTGTTGGGTATTGCCTTCTTTCAGACACTACACCAGAAAATGGCACCATGTCAGGAGTCAGTGGCCACAGCAGTGCTGCTAAGGGGAGGGAAACTGAGCTCCAGCGGCCCTCCCAAGGAGCTCTGGTGCATTGTCCTGCCTTAAAGCGGGTCACACACTGCTTCTAGCTGAGATTTTTTCCATATATATTGAGAAGTTTCTGCTGATGGAGGTTTTACTCCACACCCGAGCAAGCCATCTTTCTCACCACTAAGATTTTGCATAAACCTCCTCCCTTTCTACTTCCTACTGCTCTTCTATGGATAACAGACACGGATGCCTTCCCTTGCTCTTTGCAGTCATCCTGGATGGACCTGGAGGTTGTCCCTGCTCCAAGCTCTTACTCTTGTGTCTCCTTGCACTTTCTCTCTTGCTTTCTTCTCACTTCCTCATTTCTTCTCGCTTTTTGGGGACACATTTTTGTCCCAGTGCACACTCCTGCACTTGTTCCAGGGTCAGTGCATACCTCACAGCACACATCCTTAGTGCCAATACATCCTTTGGAAAACTATCCATAACTCACCCAGAATCCATTTTCCTCTGTTTTTTTTTATTTTTATTTTTATGTTTAGTTTTTATTTTTATTATTTCTATTACTTCCATCTTCTAACACTATATAGGCTGCCACATCCACAACAACAACAACAACTAAATAGGCAATAACACTACATGGCTCCATCAAAAATCCCAAATCTTCTCGCTCCTTCCCAGGTGAAAAAACTCCCTGGATGCCACCAGAAGCACACCAAAAAATGTGGCTCAAGGGCTCCACAAAACCAAACATTTGGCAAGTGGACCTTGGTGCTTTAATTAAAAATCCTCAAGAAGTATAAAAGTGTTTGGGTATTTTGGGGTTTTGTCTGTAGGGGAGAGAAACCAATTATATCTACCTGGGTGTATTTATAGCAGCTTAATCTTCTATGAGACTTCATATCTTCTCCGCTTTGATAAGATTGCGGCCCTTTAATAAGCTCAAGCATTCGGATCCTTCTGACAATCTGGCACTGGAATTGTTTGCTTTAGCATTGCAGATTGCACAAGAGACATGAAAGGTTTCAGCGTAGCTGGAAAGTCACTTTTGATGAAATCACCCATCGCTCCAGGGGCTGCATTCTTTACAATTTGTGCATACTGATGATATGTGTCTTCAGATGCGTTTTGGCAACCCCATGCCATTTTCAGAAATCCATCTGGGACTCGGGAACAAAGCAAATGCACATGAACATGAGGAAGGCAGAGCTGGCACAGCTACCGGCTGGAATTTCTTTAAGGAAGCTAAATCGCTTGTTCATTTTGCTGGCAGGGAAAGATAGGAAAATGAGTGTTCCTGTTCTCCATGAACTTTGGGATATTGTTAAATCCTTCAGACAACATATAATTCATGGCGAAGCTGCGGCAGAATTCCTTTGCACTTATCCGCAGCGTGGCTGTCCCCCAAAACACAGATCTCTGCCTTCATTGCACACACAAAAATTGCCCAGATGAACAATAGCTCTAACTTTAGAGAAAAATCAGAACACTTGCCTCTGTTTTTCTGCTTCAACCCTGCCAAAATTTATTAGTATTCCATCAGCTGCATAGTTTTCTTGCACTAAAAGAGAAAAAATACAGAAGCGGACTCCATGCTGTGATACGGATTGGCAGGTGACTTCTGAAGAGTTTTCCAGGTAATGCCTTGAGCTTTGCCATGGAAACTCCAAGCGGGATGGCACAAATGATGCCCCCATACCTGGCAACGCCCCTCAGCACCAAGAGCACCCAGCAGCCCTCCCAAGGCAGCATGAGGGCACATCCCTGAGCCTGGAGCAGAATGATGAGGTGGCACAGAATGGAGCTCGGATCATCAAGCCAGCCGAAATCTGCCTCGTAGGTGCTGGAGAATATCTGAGTTACACCAGCCATGGATTTAGCCCAGGACTGCAAATCGTAAGTAATACTCATCCCGGCTTTGCATCTCTTCTGGAAAAGAGCCGTGAATCACTGAAGTGGAGCCTTGCAGAGGAAATCCTCAGCCACAACAAAAAGATTTCATGCTTTATCTCCCCCTCTCAAGTATTTTAGCAGACAGACAGAGGATTTTCCTCCCAGTGACAACAATAACTACTCTCATTGAAGAAAAACATGTGGAACAGGAAGACCTGCATTCCTTGTGTGAAAAATAAGAGTGGTCTGTGCCAACTGCATTTTTCAGGGACAACTCATCCACATGAAGAAATGGCTGCTGTGATAGTGTCCGGAGCGGCGAGGCCGACAGTAACATGCTATATAACTGAGAGATGGGAAAAGCAGAGAGAAAAACATGGCCTGGCCTTTGTTTATTCCCACGTTTCCATTACTAATATTCCTCTTCGACTCACATTTGAGTGACTTGCATCTTCTCATCTCCCTGCTCCTGCTGCTCTGCGTAGCAATTGCCCCTTATTCCTAAATGCACCATTCCCAAAAGTTTTGCTATTTTGTGTTTTGGAGGCTCCATGAAACTATCCTGATGTGTTGGGCTCTTCAGGGCATGGATTTGGAAGGCTTGTCCTGCAGGCATTTTGGTGTGTGCCTAATGTCATTTGTATGTCCCTAAATTAATTCAGCTTGCCCAAGGGATGTGGCTTAAATGTAGTCTGGTAGTCCAGACAATATCTCTATTGAATTTGATGAAGATGAATATTACTAATAATAATTCTAATGATTTGTAATTATTATTTTTAAGAGAGAACTTGAAGAAGGGGGAATATTTGCTAATCTTTTCTAGAGGGGAAAAGAGCAACAAGGACATCACATATGAGGCAAGGCAGTACCCAAATTTTAGAGGATCTGGCAATCAGAAAGCAAGGAGAACACATTTCCTACTCTATCTGACCACTGACATCTTGAGAGCAGGACCCCATGGACATTTCCCAATTCTGGAGCTCCTGATGGCACCGGTGCTTCTCCCACATCCGGTGGGTTTGCTCACGTCCCCCACGGCCACGAACGCAAAGGGCAGTGCCTCCTTTAAACAAGGGCTGGTGCCCACCATGCCAGATCTGCAGGACACACGGGGCAGAATCAAAGGCAGGAGAGGAATCATCCACGTGCCAAGTGTTGGGATGCAAGGGAGGAGCAGCAGCACAGGGGCCGTGCCCACCATCCCGCGGCATCCCGGGATCGCCCACGCGCACGGAGGAGCCACCCAGCGCCAGCTGAAGGAGCAGGGGCCGTGCCAGTCTCACCGTGCAGGAACACTCAGCTCCCTTCCAGCCATTAAAATGAATGAAGAGCAAGGCTGTTTGGATAAACATCAGCCAAAAGAAACCTTGGAGGCAGTTAGAAAGCTACTGCTTCGTACAATATAGACCATGTTTCCAAACACAAATATTACACTTGGCAGAGACACTCCTTTGCTTCATGAGTTATGTTGCACTTTTTGTTATGTTTAAGTTTGTGCAAGAAGTATAAATAGCTGGGCTGGTATTAAATGAGCTTTTCTTTGCAAAATATCAAAATGCTCCCAGGTCTTCATGGAACAAACACACACTATATTCTTGTGCCTGAATTTTTGGTGCTAATTACAGAAAGTACCATGTAACTGAAAAACAATGTTCGAGAGCCAGACGTGAAAAATCCATCTTTCCTATATGAAGTCATTTTTTCAGAAGGCTGTCTGAGGGAGGGCATCTGCATCACCATATAATTTACATGGGTGCATACACGCTTTGTGGGCTCACAGAGCTGCATCCAGTCTCAGCCCCATGTCCCAGCTGAAGAAGAGCAAGTGAGACAGAGGGGACCTCATTTTGGGGTTTGGTCACAACTGCTTCAGTTGATCCTGTAATCCCCAAAAGCAGAGGTAACAGGCAGCCCTGACTACTGACCTATAGACACAAGATGACACTTTTGGTGTATATCCTGTAGTAAAACCCAGGGACCATCCATGCTTCTCCACCTCAGCATGAGAAGACACCACAGCCTGGAGACCGCAAAGCCACCATAAGCCCATTTCAGGAGAACTTTGGCAGAGACACACCCTGAGTTGCAGAGGAAATTCTTCAGCGAGAGGGAGCGAGTGGCTCTGGGTGGTTATTCATCCCAAGCTCAAACACAACCACAGACTAATCACCAGAACATGCTATGCTGGAGGCCAAATGGCACTTTTATTTGTTCTTCGATAAATCTGAGTGTGCACAAACACGAAGCACAGCAGGGCCCTCACTAGCCAGGTCCCCCACTTGGAGAGGTCCCAGCCATGGCCAGGACCTGACACTGCTTCTTTATCAGCACCATGGCAATGTCTACCTGGTTTAACCAGTTCCTACCTGAATGGATAAAGGAGTTACTTTTAAAGATGGATATAAACTGAACTACCCAACAAGGATGCAAAACAAAGTGACTGTCTAAGATACATCAGAGAGAGGAGTGCAAATTAGTTTAGTGTTGCAAAGGATTTTCGGCTTCAGACAGCACAAAGGGTGTTCTATTCCTACTGAAAGCAATATTTATTTTCATTGTAAAAAAATTCCTCAATATTTCCAAATATTTTGAAGTGTTACAAGACCACCATACCAATAAAGCATATATCAGCTGAAAATAGGAGATCAGTGCTTAATGATTAAACTTTCTGCAGCCCACAGATGTTGGAACATCATTAAGTCAGATGTTCTAGATAACATTCAAAGTACAAAATAAAACACAAAGCCATTTTCTCCTCTAATCCCTCATGGTTTTGCTGATGGCCAGACCCTCTCATCAGGAGCAGATGAGTGTGCACTGCAGTACATCTTTATAAATAGCTCATTGAATATTCTTCTGGTTATTTCCCCTTGTACCAATATAGGGGAAAATATTGGTCACCACTGATTCAGTGGCTGATGGAACAGAATAAGAATTACATATAAAAGCCCACAGAAATGTTGATAATTTTAGCTCCTGACACCACTCTCTGAGAGCTGTTGAGCCTTTCAGGAAGTGTCTGACCAGTAATAGCCATCCTACAGCACTGTGGCCAATCCCAGTTGAAAGGATTCTGCTCACCTCAGAATCAATGGCTCTTGACCTCATTTTCAGTTCACTTTTTTGGCTGTGAGAAGCAGCCTGTTTTTCAGCCAACACGATAATCCCCAGAAAATATACTTAGAAAGAGCTGAGTTAGACTTACCCAGCTCTGCACTCATTTTCTACGAAAACAGCATCTCCCAAAACAAAGGCGTGGGACAAAGCAAACACGCTGTGAACTAGAGGAGAGCCTTTCCCTGGATTTGCTTGCTGCCTCACTTGGAAAAATGTGTATTTTTAACACCACGGAATTAGTACAGGGTGGTGAGCCCTGAGTTGTCAGCACAGGCTGCCAAATGAGCCAGTGCTGGTGAGTAAAGAGGTGTACGAGGGCTGGACAAACAAACAGAGCGGGCAGGGGTGTCTTTTGGACTCCTGCATAGGTCAGTGGCGTAGGAGTCAGGAGAAACCCTGGGCTATTTTCTCTCTGCCTTCACACCAGACACTGGAACATGTGCCTGGGCTCCTTATTAGGACTGGTGAGATCAGCTTAGTTGCCTCTTTCACTGTGGTTTAACCCTCCAAAGAACATCCCCCTCACAGAGGAGCCCCTCGCAGTCGTATTGAAGAAGCACAACATGAAGGAAAATCAGCCTTTGGAGGAATTGCTCTGCTCAGTGAGATTCCTCTTCAATCCAGGCAGATGCCAGCCCATGAGAGCAGCAAAATGTGTAAGTATTGTTTCATACTTCCTAACAAGTGTTGCTTGCACGGAGCCACATCACAGCAGGAGCTGGACCTGGGAGCCTTCCCATCCAACCAGGGGAATGGTCAGACAAACCTGGGTGAACTGTGCCAGTGTCCAACTCACACACAGACCACCCTGGGTGAATGGTGTGAGCTCTGTGCCTGCCCATGCACGGTGACTCCAAATATTCCATCAATAACTTCTCTGGGAAGTGCAAACCAGGCTTGTGCCACCCCTCTGACGGTGGCCTTGCCAGCTGAGCTCAGACAAAGCTCCCTGCATTCACATGGAGAAATAAAAATACCAGCTCCTTCCTCCAACGTGCCCACAAAAGCCTACCAGAATTTCTGCTAAAATTAAAATCTTACTCATGCATAAAGGAGGGGAAAAAAAAGGAGACTGAGGATAACACACCACGCTGTACACAGACTTGGCAAACGCCAGCCTTGGTTTCTGCGTGGGGACAGGACAGCCCAGCCAGGGTAAGTCCCTGAGCAATCTTACAGCTGGATTTATGGTAGTTGTGATTCTGCTGAAGATTTTGTTTTCCCAGTCACACAGTATTCCACACTGTCTTACCCCATCTTACCCAAAACTCTGCATTTACAGTGAGGGCAGATCCCAAGGCCTGTTTCCCCTCTTTGGCTAAGATAGTTCTGTCAAAAAAGAGTAATACCTTACATACACTTTGTTTTTTATATTTACTATGGACTGAAGAGATTAAAACACTTTCTTTTCATTTTTTTAAAGCGTATAAGCACAATTGCATTAAATATATCCATCCAAAGAAATAACTGCTTTTGCTGGCATGTTGTTAGCACAAAACCTCTGTGAATGACCTACAGAACTGCTGACTGAGATTCTCACACAGACAACGAGGACAAAGAGCATGCCATGCACAGGGATTTACCTTTTTTAAGTCATGATCTAAAAGTGGAAGGAAAGTAAAAAGCCAAGAGCTGTTTGTTGACACCCTGAGGTTTTTCTCCCCCTCTTTGTGTAAAATAAACAGATGAGAGCAGCCCAATAGCCTCCCTCCATCACAAAGTGGATCCACAGTCAAGAAATAGATGTGGGGCTCTCATTCCCCCCGTGTTTGCCGTGGCTGTTGCCTTTCAGAGGTGTGATGTTTGTTTTCCAAGGGGAGGGAGTTTCCCCCTGTGCACAGACATTCCTCTGGCCATGCACTCAGGGGTGTCATCACTCCTGCACCCCCAACTGCTGCAGGTTGTGCCTCACCTGAGGAGGGTTCGGAGGTGGCTCCATTGGGAAGCTCTGACTGTCCCAGGTGGGCATGAGGAGTCTCTTGAGGAATTTGAAAGAAGTTTCCCCCCGTAACTCACAGGTATCATTCAACCAAAGCCAAGCACTCACCTTCTTTATCCTCCTGAACACCAATCCTGCTCCTGCACCAGGGACATGGGTTCATTTGGGTTACTCGAGTTTAGGGACCTGTAAAAAAGCTCCCAATGGATGGTGCTGTGAAAACACGGGAGCTGCACGGCCGAGCCAGGGATGGGCATCACCCCCCCAGGATGCCTGACAGCCCCTCATGTTCCCTGTGCTTCCCTCCATCCCACAGCATCCCACGTGGCTCCAAACTCCAGCATGTTCACAAGTCAATGACATTTCTAGGGGAGAGCACACAGTGTATGAGGCAGCTGTGATTTAGCTGGTGAGGAAGCAATGATTTATAATAACATCTGAAGCAGGTCATTAAATATGACCCCCTCATTGCAAACCCCATGCTGAGCAAGATATTTTCTTGTAAATGATTTACCAGCAAGCTTTTCATACTTCTGCCTAGTAGGTTTTCCATAACCAGAGTCAGGCTCGCTCACATTTCCCAAGCCCTGGTAGCAGCTTTGCTTCAAACTGTGAAGACATCTCAAGGCTGCTGCAAATTGCTTGGGACAGCTCAGCAAAGAGGCAGAATTTGGGACTGGTTTGGGGGACACAGATGCTTTCTCTGTCCCAGTTCTGTGACAAGGCATATTAAAAAAATGCCAGGAGGTTGTTCTTGGGGCACCCAGCTTTTCTCTGTCTGACTTTTCTGGATCTCAGTGGATGATCTGATGATCTCCAATGGCCAGTGTGATACTGAGGCCAGAGGTGGGTCCCTAACTGCACATGAATCCTAATCTGCCACATGCCAGTGCCCTGAAAAGAGTGGGAAGAATTTCTGATGCTCTTCCCAGGATGATGCTCTTCCACATTCAACTCAATCATGCCAGAGGGCAGCAGTGTGGGCAGCAGGTCAAGGAAGGTGATTCTGCCCCTCTTCTCTGGTAAAACCCCACCTGGAGAGCTGCATCCAGCTCTGGGATCCTCAGCACAAGGAAGGATCTGTCGGAGAGGAGGATGTGAAGGTATTCAGAAGGCTGGAGCACCTCTCCTACCTTCTCCTTCAGCCTGGAGAAGAGAAGGTTCCAGGGAGACCTTCGAGCACCTTCCAGTACCTAAAGAGGAGTTTTAAGAAAGAGAGGGACAAACTTTGTAGCAGGGTCTGTTGCAATAGGACAAGGAGGGAATGGTTTTAAACTGAAGGAGGGTTAATTTAGATTAGATATAAGGAAGAAATTTTACACAATGGTGGTGCTGAGGCCCCAGCACAGGCTGCCCAGAGAAGCTGTGGATGCCCCATCCTTGGAAACATTCAAGGCCAGGTTGGATGGAGCTCTGAGCAACCTGGCCTAGTGGAAGGTGTCCCTGCTCGTTGCAGAGGGGTTGGAGTAGATGGCCTTTGAAGATCCCTTTAAGCCAAACCATTCCATGATTCTCTGATAACAGAGCACCTTGAGGTGTTCTCCTTGGTAGGGAAACCTGCCCATCCTCCTCTGGGGGAGCCCATCCTCCACACTATTGAGCAGATACACCTTTCCAAGGCAGAGAAATCTGGGAAACTGAAGCAATGACCGCAGTGTTCATATCCCACTTTTTCCATGATGAGTAAGTTATACTCAAGTCCTTCTGAGAGGCATTTATAGTTTTGCAACCTCACATCATCCAATCCAAACTCCCAGTGAAGTCCATGGAAGCAATCTATCTTGTGTTATGTCAGCTCTGGGCCAGGCTTCGGTCTCCAAAGGACAATCACAGCTGAAGATAAGCAAACAAACTACACAGTTTTGTTTGGTTTTGCCTTTTAAGTATAATTTTTCATCTGGGTAACTAGAACTGTTCCTTCACAAATGAGGCTGGATCATATTGCATGCTGCATTTGAGAGCATGAGAAACAAAATGTTTGCATTTATTTAGCTGGCAGATTGCTTTTGCTTTTTATGGAGGGAGAAAAAGGCCTCTATCAAAAAAATCAGACTATTTACTCTCAACATAAAGAATACTGATTGCTGATATTTTGAACATCTGATGTCCCTTAAAGAAGACACTTTAAAAACAAATAATAACCATGAAAAAGAATAAATGAATATTTAGCTAAAATATGTATAGAATACATAGAGAAAACATGTTGTGTGTATATTTATATAGAACTATATAATATAAATATTAAAATATATAAAGCCTCCTTCTTGCATTAGGGCCAGACCACATATAAGAGGTATCAGTACTGAAAACATCCAGTATTTGATGTCAAGCACTGCATGCTCTGTAAGCCTGTTCATACCCACACCACAAGCAGCGGGGAGAAGACGACGCTTTCAGGAAAGCACATTTTGGAAGCAGAGCCTTATCCAAACCATACAAGGGAAAACTATTTGCTTGCGAGCATGTTTGCAACCTTCATTTTTCAAATCGCTCCAGCCTTTGGACAATTCCAGGGCAAGTGAAGGCGCCCTGGTTGATGCCAGTCCCGTTCCTGCCTAGTGCAATCCGCGCAGCTGCTCAAACACAGCCGCGGAGCTGAGCCCGGCGCGTCTGGAGCCGCCAGGGAGGTGACTGGATGTCCTGGCACTCCGCACAGGGCTCTGGGTCCTTGGAAACAGAAAGGAGCATGTGTAGCGAGATGCTGACTGGGTTCCCCGGTGTGAGTGCGCAGGCTGAGCCCGTGTCCCTGTCTGTGGTACCCTCCTGTGGCCAGCTCTGACATAGCAGCTCCCCCGCCACCCGCCACGCGTATCCCCGGGATTTGGGTTGGAAGGCACCTTTACAGCTCACCAAGTCCAACCCCCCTGCAGTGAGCAGGGACACCTTCAACCACACCACGCTGCTCGGAGCCCCATCCAGTCTGAGCTTGGATGTTTCCAGGGATGGGGCATCCATCACCTCTCTGGGCGACCCGTGCCAGCGTTTCACCACCCTCCTTGTAAAACACTTGGCTCTCGTGACCTGCAATACTTCTTCACCCCTACTATCTCCATCCCATCTCCCAACTCCCAAGCCACCCACGGCACTGCTCCATCCCCATCAGTGCCCCGGTTTTTGGGCACGGCCCTGTGTGAGCCGGGAGCTCCCGGGGGTGCGGATCCGCCCCAGCACAGGGCACATCAGCCCCTGGCTCTGCTGCCCCGAGGAATGGAGCTGCTCCCGGCTGGACAGATGTGTAGGAATGGCTCCCGCCTCTTTCCACACCGTATGATCCAGCTGTCTGTGAGCACGGGCTCCAGGGGCTCCCACAGCCACTCCACATCGCCAGCCACTGTCCCCAGCCCACATCAGCCCTCGCTAGGCGGCTGTTGCTGCGCCCTGTGTGGCAATTTTGGGCTGAAAAACTAAAGGAAACGGTGCGGGGCCACAAAGTGCAGAGGGTTTCCCTCCTCATCCCTGCCTAGACCTGCAGCTGCTCAGCAGGCACTTGGCCCTCCTGGTTTTAGAGGATGCTGACGATACGGGGCAGCCCAGGGATGCAGGAGCTTTCCCCGCTGGTTTCAGAGCCCCGAAAACGGTGCCCCGTGCCCATCACCTCCTTTACAGTCCAAGCAGAAAGGGTGTTCTCGTTGCTGATGGATTTGGGGGCGGGAATTAGGGTTTTTATAGCCTTTTTCCGATGTGGCAGCGCGGTGCCAACAGATGGAGCTGTGCGGAGCGGGGAGCCCTCGCCTTGGCAGGGCACGGAGGAAGCGGCGGCGGAGCATGGAATTCTAATTATTAAGCATAATGAGAGATGAATCATCTCCAAGCAGGAGACGAACTCTATTTACTATGCTAAAGTGAAAAATAAGTCTGTCACCAAAGCTATAGCCCAGAATGGGGGAATCCCAGGATTCCTCCATCCTTGCATGTGAGGATGTTCTGTCTCAGAGCCCTTCAGCAGAGGCTGGAGCCTCCGGGTCCTGAGCTGGACTCACATCATCTCTCACCAGAGCTTCACATCAAAAGGATATATCGTGCAGGACTTCTTCCTTCCCCTCAGCCTAATCCCAGACTTCAAAGCCAGGGCACACTGGCATGTCACAGAGCTTCTCCTTGGAGATGGATCAAAGTCCTCAACCCTCTGCCCTAACCCGAGGCCACAAGCGTAGTGTGAAGCCTCCAGAGCTCTCCAGGCACCAGGAAAGCAGGGATGCAGGAGCAGCAGGGTATCAGGAGGACAGGAAAGAGTCAGCAACTGGTGGCCCTTCTGGGATTTGTCAGACATTCAAGAGCTGCACCAGGGAACAAACTGGGAGAAGTCCAATGTCGAGTATTATTGCATTTGTTTTCCTGGCAAGATAGGCTGAAACAAAATGTGCTCAGTATCCTTATTGGCACATGACTAGCAAGAACAGTGTCTTGCAGCCTATAAGCCTGTGAAACAGAAATAATGAGAATATTTAAAATAAGAGGACATATCAGCTTTCATTTGAAAGACTTGTGTCTTTTTGTTATTTTCAGGTAAGAAGAATTAATGAGTTACCAGCCAGAGAAAAAGGCTTGTGGCTTCTTTCTCTTATAAGCCCTGTTCCATAAAGCCACTGTATCTGCTTTTATATCACAGATAGAGGATTTCTCATGGCAGAATCACCTGAACATTGCATTAGTCTTTGCAAAAGGACTGCATCTGTGATGAAGAACTTGCAGGGCATAAAAAATAAACCCACCAGTACAGAAAGCAGGTATTGGTCCCAGCAAGGATACACGACCTTTTTTAGGTGATATTCAGTGTAAGCCTGGCACTACATTATTGTGCAGGTGTTTTTTACCAGTTGTGAAAAATCTGAGAAACAAAAAAACCAAATAAACTGGTGAAAATAAATAGAAATAAAAGCCCAAAACTTTTGCACTGACCTCAAAAGATTCTTATTTGTGAATCAAGCTGTTCTGTAATCACTGGATCAAACAATGCCTGGTTTCTTCCACATTTGTGCCAACTGGAGGTCACAGCAACCTCAATTTATCCCAAACTGGGAAAAAGAGTCCTGGATAAAGGACTTTTCTTGGGCATGGATCCTCAAGAGACTCATCAGTCTCCTTTCAATTCAGGAACTTAATGTATTTCCTCATTCTTTTTAGCCACATTCATTTACTTCATGGGGAGATTTAATTATTTACTCTCTGTTAACAGTATGGAACTGAAACAAGGGATGGTATTGGAGGAAGAGGGGGAAAAAAGAGGAAGAGAAAAGAGTGGAGAGAACAGGATATAAAGATGGACATGGATAAAGACAGCACATGCACATGTAATCCCAGGAGCACAGTGGCCTGAAAAACCCTGCACCTGGGATTTCCAAATGAATAAGTGATCACACTAACTAGCCAGCCTGGCCACCATTATTACTAAAAAAAAAAAAACATATTAAAATGTAGTTTTTGGAGTCTCTGACTTCTTAAAAATGGGGACTTCAAGGGTTTTGCCAGGCACCGAATGGCAGCAATTCAGGAAGGGCATCAGAGTGATGGAAATAGGCTTTAGTACTCTGAGTGCTGTGAGAGCAAACCACCAAGCTGTGGCACTCAGAAAGCATCCTGAAGGTGTTGTGACAAATCCTCGGCACAGGGTTTGGACAAGGTGAGTGGTACAGTTCAGTTCTGGAGGAAAATAAAATCAACAGGTCTTGTTTTCTTCCTTACGTCTCCAGGAAGGGGGAAAGGAAGCCTTTTACCTCTTTGTGTGTGCCATTTGTGAGACTACATAACATGTCCGTGGCTCATTCTACTGTGGCTAAACAGCTGGAGGACTGGAATTTAAATTAGTTTGAAGACAAAGCACAGGAGAGTGTTGAAAACCCACCCCATTTCTTCACACACCTGGATGGTGCCATTCCCTGCAGGGTTAGTCCCTACTCACCACCTCACCTGGGCTTGGCATCTCCACAGAAGTAAAAGCATATTTGTTTTAAATTAATTTATGTGACTTTAGAGATACCTAAAGTGAAAATACTTTAGCAAGGCAAAAGAAAAGGCATCTTAGCTTCAAAATTGAAAACCAGTGAAATAGAAAAGTACCAAAGGAAGAAAACAGCATTAGCTCATACCTGAACTTAAAACTCTGACTCTCTGAGTCACATTTTGGACAACAAGATAATTTAGTTGCCTTCTATCCCTTATATACTGCTTTTAACAGTGTACTTTATGCTGGGTTTCTGTTCATCATTTATAGTTAGTTTCCTTATTTTGGAGTTTTCTTCTAACTCAGGTACCTCCTTTATGTTGATCAAGATTCTTGAAACTTACCTGGGAATAACTATTCTTTTTGGTATGTGAAGAAGACACTCTACATTAGGCTTTTTCTCTCCATTCATCCATTTCCATGAGGAATGAACTGGATTGCAGTGCTCCAATTGTAACAGTCTGCAAATCATCTACCATACAGCATTTTCTGCTGAGCCATGCCATTGTCTTTTGGTTGGGTACATTTTCTTTCATGGACATTATGTGACACATTAATACAATAAACATGGGGTTTGAAACAATCTCCACAGACACACAATTAGTCTCCAAGGCCATCATGGCACAACACTGACCATTATTTACCTCGAGCCTCAGCCTGCTCTTATTTTCCCAGAGTTTGTTGCCTCCAAACTTTAGGAAATTCACTGGACCAAGAATTGCACTTTATTAGGGCTGATTTCTGTAAAACCAGACACAAATGCCACAGGCAAGTTGAACCACAGCAAAAGGGAATCCTTGCTCAGGATTGTGCTGTGATGCTGTTTGTTGATACCATTTGCACACATGCTCCTGAAGTGAAACCAGGGCTGCAGAAATGACCAACTCCAGGAAAACTGTAAATTACAAAATGATGCCGAGAGCCCTTGGCTAGCAAAGAGCTCTTTTTGGAGGAGTCATCATTTGGCTGCAGCAGATTATTTGCCCAGAGGAGTCTGTGGTTTGGTTCCACCACTTGGCTTGTTTGAGCCCTGCACGCCCACCAGATATTCCCAGATAATCCAAAAAGTAAGGATGAGTCATCAAAACATCTCACACCACCTCGTTTCCGAAGCCTCCAGTGCTGGCAATAACGTTTGACTCCTCTAATACCTCCAAGGGTGACATCCTGGCTCCAGTGAAAGTGATGGCTGAGCTCCAAGTGACCTCACTGGGGACAGGATCTCATCCTCAAACACTTCCCTTCCTGGGATGCTTTCTGAAAACTGCACTTAACAGCTTTGAAAGGCTTTTTGTTTCAGAAAGGTGAGCTCAGTTGGTCTCTGTTTGCCTATGTAGATTTTTACAGCAATATAAAGGACTATCCCTGAGGCTTCTCAGGGAAAGGAGGGTGTGATGGTTAAGGCACAAAGCCACAGGAGAGCAGGTCTCACTGTAGCTGCTGCTCATCAACATATTTTATTTGGTTCATTAGGCAGACAGACATTTATTGTGTTCAAATCACAATTAAATGATGCTAATGGTCTTCATGGGGATTTATCACCCAGGTTATGTGGAAGATAAATGCTGTGTGTCACTGCAGGATCTAAGCCAATAAAAGTGTACAAGTCCTCCTCATCTCTGTGCTATGTCACAATGGAGTGGATATTCCAGCACGGGGCTATTAGAGCAGCACAACCTCCCCCAAACCTTCATGTGAGAAATGAGCAAAGAGAGAAGAGGTGAGTTTCATTCCTCAGTAGTGCTGCCTTTAGACCCACTACAGGAGTCCTTTGCCATGAGTTTCCATATAAGATTTCAAGGCAGTTTCCTTGAAGGTTCTCAGCATTCCTTGGCAGATCCGAACTCTGATGTGAGGCAGTGATCCTTTCTCAACCCACCTGCAAGGCATCTGCAAAGTCCTCTGCTGACACTCCATGCAGGTTAAAAGCCACACAAATTCTGTATTTGTCCTCACTTTGCTGTAACCCAAAATGAGTCTTTCACATGAAAACCCTGGCCAGGTGTTAAGGGAACAGATCACACTTCACCTCTGCAAATATCCCTTGGAAGAGGAGCCTTAATAGCAGTGTGGAGGAGATACCAACTCTTACTCAGGTTTCTGGGTTTCTTTCACTTATTCTCTTTTTTTCCTTCAAAATAATTCTGTTTTCCCTCCACCCACTTTACACTGACTCCAGTTCTCCCCTGTTGCAGAACTTGCTTTGCATACTCTGCCAACAAGAGCCTTTATTTCCTTACCCAGCCACAGCATAAACTTTCCCTTCAACTCTTCAAGTTCTTTTCCTAAGTCATGTTTTAACCTGAAAGGTGACTCTCTACTGCATTAGGGAGGGATTGCAGCCACACAGCATTACACTGATCCCAATACTGTTAGAGAGGCAAAACCTTGAGATGCTTTAGAAATAGGGCTGCACATGGACTGCAGATGGTGCCCAGTTATTTGCACACACAACACTCTGAAAACTGGCCATGCAATTCAGTGTCTTTGAACAGATGAATCCCTCTCCCACTGAATGACCAGAGCTCTTAGTATATCTTGCTGCTTCAAAGTAAATGTCTCACCTCACAACCTGAACAAACCAGTGGAATTCCAAGTTTTCCTTTCTAAAACTGTGTAAATATATACTTGAGCACTTTCCATCTAATCTTGCATCATTCTCCTCAAAACTGAGCTACAGTTGCCCCACTACCAGGTCACTGAAATGTTGCACCTGTAATACCTTAACCACCAATACTTTTAGCTTATTTTTCTACACTGCTTTTAAGATACACTTTAAGTAACAACAGTGGTTACTCCAACCTTGTTAAAAACCCTGGCTTTATTACCAGCTTTAGTCCCTCCTCTTAGGCTTCCCTTCTTTTCACAGCATCTTCCATATTGTCCTTTACAGGTGGGTGACTGCAGTTTCCTTAAACCAGGCCCCCTTCTCCTCAGACAAATCTCTCACATCACAGTGTTTCCAGAGGTTAACTCACAAGCAGAGAACACACAAAGTGGAATTCCCATCACCTCTAAACTGATTTGGTAGAACAAGCCACTCCTCTGTGACTTGCTGCACTGCAGGGCCATGCTCTTTAGGTATAGGAACAAACAAGTCCAGGAGCAAAGGAAGACACAAAATGGGTAATATGTTATATGGTTTGGGCTATTACAAGCTTTAGACAGCCAAATTTATTATGTCTGAAGACTTGACTACTCTGGCACCAACCTGTCTGCTACAAAATACTCTAGGACACATAATTGTGTGTTTGAGTATAAAATCAACAGTATTCAACTTGTTTGTATTTATATGCATTTCATGTGCTTGCCCTTCCTTTATAATTTTAGCCAGCTATTGCTGTCAAGTGTGTAATTTCCTCCTGCACTGTATCTGCTTACCCCAGTGGCAATGGTTACTCATCACGGACCACGTCATTGCAGTGGCCATCCTCACCCTTTATTTTTCATAAGCCTCTCTTAAGCTTAAAATAGGACTAGTAGCAGAATTAGACCCATAATTAAAGTAGTGTAAGATCCTTCATTAGCTTAAGTAGGAGTTGAATGATAGGAAATTCTGCTCCAATCAGTCTTCATGATGACTGGTACTGACATTTCTATGTGCTAGGACAGTTTTCTTCTTGTAAGCACCTTGTGTAGAAAGCCAGCTCTGTACCTAGTTTGTGCCCTGCACCTTGCTTTTGATCCTCCAAATAAAAGAATTCTTTTTTCCATTTTTCCTCAACCTAGACATGAGGAAAAGTTGGACAATGAAAAGGGAAACTGCTCAATTTCAAACTAAGTAGCTTCCTGAAGAAGCCTGGCTCTTTTCACCCCAAAAATATAAAATTGGTTGGAGGATTATATAGACACAGAAGCAAAGTAAAAGCAAAACACAAAAATTAAAATCCTATGCTGGAATCCAAATCTCCATAGAGCAGGTAAGGAGAAGAAACAATTTACACATTTATATTTTATAAGCCATTCTGCCACACTTAGGCCACGAATAAGTACATTCATACCAAAGCTACCATGGCATCAACATGGACCAGCACTTTTGGCAGGAAAGCATCCACTGTTCCATCAGCTTTCCCAGTGACAGGGCCATTTTCAAATGGGGGTTTGCACAAACCCCTACACATCATGTTCAGTTTTCCACTCACTGCACAGCAAAGCAGCCACCCAACCAATCACTTAATGCTGCCTGTCAGAGCAGTCTGAAAGGCTGTGACAGCACAGCTTCTTTGCTGCAACATTCCTGAACTGCTGTAGGACAGTTCAATCCATCACACTGTGAGTGTATCACTGAGGATCCAGTCTGGTTTTTCAGCACAAACTATTTTGAGACAGGTGCATTTCACCTTGTTGCTTCTTCATATTATTTGCAGAACTGTATCAGAGTATCTCCAGCTGCAGGACTGCTTTGATGTCACAATTAAAAACCCACAGGGAGACGACAGTACCTCGGTGTATGCTGTAGTGCAACAGTGAAAATGAACTCAGGCTATTAAAAAAAAATTTATTCTTTTCCATGAAAGATTGGTACTACAATCAATATAACCATTTCATCAGTCAAGTATGTCTGTTATAGGCAGGCACGACATTACAGAACAGGCAAGTACGATGCCTGATGAAGCAAATACAGTCGGAGTATCTACTCATCCACTATTTCTGAAAACAGAAGTCTCAAATACCCACCAGGGAAAAACATGAACTATTTTCGTTTCTCTTTGGCATACTTTATCAGGACAATGAATTAATTCCAAAAGTCTTCTCTTGCTGCCAGTGCTGTGAAGGAGAAAGGACTGGGTGGAAGGCTGTAGGTCAGAACTCACTTTTAGGGCTCACGTGTCACAAGGGGTGGCAAACACCAGCCCAGCTGCCAGTGCTTCCCGAGGCAGACAAGGATCACATTGTTTTAAAACTGCAGTTTTGCTGAAGGTATCAAAAGAGTTACAGTAAATTTATGCACAGTACATCCATATTACACACAGTTATATAAATACCCATGCTGTGGCTGGACTCGAGGAAGCTGCTCTGCCACCACCGAAGCTCAGGATCAGCCCTCCCAGCAGCCACCTGATACACATTGCACTTCGCATCCAGTAATATGTTCCATTTCTGTACCTCTCTTAAAAATAGATTTAAAACAGAAGCGAAGAATAATATTGAATCTTTTCCATAAACTTTGCTTTCTTATTTACACTGTAATATTCCATTATACATAAAGACTGCGTTACGATACATTTATCTTCATATAGATTTTTGTAATACATACAGCTTGGAGCTATTAACATCTTCGTTTGGGAACAAGAGATATGACCCATAAGACTATTTTAAAAAAACAATTTGAGCCTTAATTTTACTCTAGTTTGTTTCACTGAAACTATTCTTTGACCAAAAAAAACTAATTAAAAAAAAAAAAATCCTCCTTACTGGGGAGGAAAAAAAGAATTCATGTTTAAACCACCTCTGGATTTCCTTAAACCACTGAGAAACTTAGAAACCATAATCATTTTTTTGCAAAATTACAGAGCCACTTCAAAGGCCTGTTACTTTTAAATTTAGAACATGTATGACAATTGTGACCGTATCTTTAAATTAAATAATTTTTTTTAACTTTTGGTTACCTTGCAAACATAAAAATAATGAGAATGCAATCATTAATCATACATGATCTTTGCACAACTGGGGAGAGTTCCTATTTTCTTAGGGGAAAGAGTGAACATGCACACATCCCCATTCACAGAGTGAGAACATAAACTACAGCAGCACTTGTCTCAAGTCATGGTGCACATGGTTGCAGTACAGAGTATAAAACAAGAGCAGAATTTCCAACATCTGTTAAAACACAAAAAAAAAAACCCCAACCCTTATTGTACAAAAAGTCATTCACATTCTTTGCAATGAAGGGAGGAATCAGCTGCTTTCTGGACTCTCCAGCCTGCAAACTCCTCCTTCTATTGCCACGGACTGGCCTGCCACAGCTCCAGGAGGAAGTCTTGAAATGTGAGTCTGTGGAAAAGCCAACAGTGTATTATTGACTGAGAAGAGGCAAAATCATGCAGGACATAGTAAACTTGAATAATTATTATTATAAGTATTGAATAATTAAGCTGCTCCACCACTGAAGCCTGAGGACAAACTACAAAGCAACTTGAAAAGCTGCAAACAACTGAGATTCGTTTTCTATTTTGTTTTGCACTCATGTTTAAAAATAAAGAGAAGGGCCGTGACAGATGCATAGAAAAGGTAAACTGGACACCCCAGTGCACTGAAAGTAGAAAGGAATATCCAGTGTGAAGACAAAAGAATAATTCTGGCGTTTCATGCTTTATAAGACTGTTTCTTAGGGAGATTCAGGAGAGTTTAGCACTGCATGCACAAATACACCTTACAGAAACCTTGGACACAATAAATTATTCCACAGAGATAAACTAACACTTAAGAGCATAATCCTCTGCATAAAATACCTACTTGTCCACCTAAAAAAGTCCAAATACTTCCTGTTACCAACTCTCAAGTAAACCAGCCCAAAGAACAACTGTGTTTCTGCCAACAGGCAGCTTTTTCATGGAGAAGTTTTAAAAGCCTTTGAGATGGCTCTGGAATATTTCAGCCAGAAAAATGTGTGTCTGTGTACAAAAAACTCCAGCTTGTAACTTGATTGTAACTCAGTGACCCTAAAAATCCGTTAATGGTCCTTTACATACTGTGGTGTATTTTACTGCTGATGAGCAAAAGCATCCACTTCTGAACAGGGACTTTGACTCATTCTTACAAGTAATGACTTTTTATCTCCCTTGCACATGTTTTTACACTGTGAAAACTGCTGATGTTGTGTTAAATTATGACCCAGAAATTATTCCTACTATGGTGTAAAGCTCACAACGGGGAAATTTAGAAATTACAGCTGCCTGCAAGTGCAGCCCACCACGTATTCAAGTGTTTGTACTCACACTATCCCATTCAAAAGGTTTAAGTATTGCAAAGTATGTATTTGCAATGAGGCACTGGGTTGTGACAAAGAGTAGAGATGTAAAAGTTCAGTAAGAATAACTTGCATCAGATGAGGAGAAAGTGATTTAAGACTAACCACAGATCATTGCATTGAAGGGATATTTTGTGTCTCAAGAGGCAGCTTCTTTTAATTCCCTTCTTGATAAGGGTATCTTATGGTGTCTGCTCTTAGGTGGTCTTGTTTTCAGTTAAATTACAGAGTGAGATTTAATTAAAAACATTTTTGTTTTTACTTTACTGCTAAAACTTTGATCTCTGGCCTTCCTGCTTGATCCATGAACATCTTCCTACTTTCAGAACAACTGCAGTTACAACTGTGATTTACCACTACAAGAAGAAAAGACTCTTCCAATCTGTTACTTTCCCCCAAAACATAACTGACAATTTTTTGGCAAATGTTATTTCATAAATTTAAATGAAAAAAAAAAAAGGGGGGGGGGAGGGGCAGAAAATGAAGTGGAAGAAGGGTACTTTTAATTTTTATGACTGAGAGATCCAAGATATTTTTCCAGGTCTGTGAATATTTCTAAATGAAAGGTGGGATAGGATGACAGTATAAAAGCAGCACTGTTTGATGGGCACACTACCAGGTTTCCTCAGAGGAAGAATGCCACTGGTTGTTTAGTGAGATACTGCAATTAAAACAAACCAGTAAGTTAATCCTAATACTTTTTTGAGCAAGGAAGGGAAAATAACAAGAGGGGATGAGCAAGTAGTCCCTATCTATCAATACATTAGCAAGCAGTTCTGCTTAAATAGCTGTCCAAAACACATTTCCTATATAAAACCTCATTTTCTATAAAAGAAAAAACACATTTCCCATACAAAAGACTATACAGCAGCATCTGTACACTTGCATTTACAGAAACACCCAAACCACATATAACAAAACCTTTCTCAAGGCCTTTACTTGCATCCTGTTTATTTGCATACTTTGTACAATGGAGTAAATACAGATGCTGGTTTACACTGACTACTTTTTATTACTTTCACCTTATGTAGAACAAAAACAAGACAGATCTAAGATGATAGTGTTTAAAATGTTACTTAATAAGTAATTTGAAAGGATAACATTGCCATGTCAAGACAACTTCAGAAAACTCCCAAGTGAATTCTTACAATTACGTCTCCCTTGTTCTTAACCATAAGAACAAACTTCAGTAAACAAAAAGAAACATCAAAGAACACTTAATATTTTTAAATGAACCACAGAACTTATTTGTGCAGTTCGTTACATTTTTATATCCCAACATCATATTTTACATTAAGTCCAGATTGTATAGTCAATTAGGTTTAGATTTTTAAATCATCAAAACAAAAAAGCAAACAAAAAAGCACAACAGTGGAAAGGTTTTAATTGAACTCGATTGGTCTGTCAGCTTTACAAGCTGAATGGACCTACACCTGGAAGAAATTGTGCCTGGGAGCACAGAAAAAGGAAAATAAATAGTTTTCTTGAATTAATCCTCAGCTCAGCTTCATGGAAGCCTCTCTTTGAGGAACCCACATGCCAAGGAAAGGTAGATTAGGAATGACTGGTTAGCCACATCTTCAGCTCCATAAAGAGACACTTTACTGCCCCAAGAATATCCTGATTTGATTTGCTTTCCCAGAGAAAAGTGAGGCTGGGGCAGTACCAGCAGCTGGGACACCACTTACTCACTGCAGGGTTTTGCTGCAGCTGAAATGCCACAATTCCAAAGGAAAAAAGGCAAATAAATGCTGGATGAAAGGCTTGGGTTTGCTTCCCACCCTTCCACAGAGCACAAACAAGCTAACCAACCTTCAGACCCCGATCCCAAACACAAAGTGCTTCCCTCTTTTCCCCCCAACCAAACCAAAACCATGGAGCAGCCAATCCTCCCAATCCCAGTGCTGAAGGGACTCCCCCTCACGTTGCATAGTTCCCATTATCCTTCAATTCCAAAACTAAGAGTGTTTTCTGCCCTGGAATAAATGGTTTCACCTTTTCATCATGAACATCTGATCTGCTTTTCAAGTTACATATTTTTTAGTGTATCTTTCTTTTCAAATAAATAAATACAAGTTGTGCCAAGACTTATACTGTTTCATGTCTCATATACAAGGATTCTGAAACAGCTAATATCAAAAAGATTCTTTTTTTTAAAGAGTTAGTCTATTCACATAAAATATTAGTTTGTCACAAGGTTTTTCTTTCATTGAAAGCATAAATACAATGTAAAATGAATATAAAATTGGAGCCAAAAGACAGGCAGTGCGGCATGAGAAAGCTGAAGTCAATCAAACGCTGCCAAGAGGACAGAGTACAACTACCAGATGGCAGCACATTCAGTTCTTAGGCAAATGTAGGGAGTATTTCATGTGTTTAGCTCTCTTATTACATGCTCAGGATGTGCTTTAGACAGAATAATTTATAAAACAAACTTTTTCCATTCATTACACTCCTGAGATGAAATATAATGAAAGACCAAGGACATCACACCCTTAAGGAAATTGCTTTCTACAACCTTGCTCCTTAAAAACAAGAGTACCACTAAACCCATATATTCTTTAGAAATCTGGGGCTTTCTAGCTGGGTGCACACAGCCACCAGGAGAGGTATTTAGCCATCCATTCTCAGTTTATTTTCTAAGCAGTAACAGACCATTCTGGCAGCAGCTCTGTCTCCTGGGAAGCTCTTCTCCAACAGGTACACCTGTAGTGTGACAGGAGAAGGTGCCCTGCAAAACACTGCAAGCTGCTGCTATCTGAATATCCCATTTGGTGAAATCTTAATAAAGAAATAAAGGGAAAAAAAAACACCAATAAAAAGGAAGAGAGACTTCAGGATATTGCCTTGGCAGAAAGACAGACATAGTGATGGGGTGCTTCTGGCTGTAAGGCACTGAAAATATGGATTCCATATACAGGTTGCTCAGGAATTCAGTGGTTTTCCAAGCTTAGATTCATTCTGTGGGTTACATGTATTGCTATAAACTGTTTCTGTATCCAACTAAATCACTCATAGGTGTATCAAGACAGTACCAACCCATCAGCTCAGTGTCCCAGGGTTTTGTAGAGGTATTTAAAATCCTGCCATGTACCTTCAAATGTGATTTGTACCATCCTGAATTGCAGGTGCTAAGTCAGGTTATTGCATTTGTATTTGCATATCTGGATACACAATTTCATCTTCCCCCCTCTGTTCTGAAATGTGTCAGCCAATTATGAGGAGAGTTCCAGAACTACTGGCAAGAACCAAACCCAAAAAGCTGAACTTACTTTCTCACCTCAGAGCCCCTAATTTCCATGAAGGTCTATGAGCCAAATATTTTAACTGGTATCTTAGCACTGAAGGCTATTTCCAACAAACAGAAAAAGCTTATTTTTATGAGAGAACTGGATGCTCCACTGTATGCACAGAGTTCTTTTCAAACACAAATTTGACTGATTCCCCAGTCTCCAGACAAGAGTGCAGATTAAAGAAAATAAGTATAACAGTGACATATACTTTTCCTGTCTCATGAAGTTAAAAGACTGTCTGTGTAGTCTGAAATGAATGACTTCGTATTTCTGTTCACCAAACAGGCTGGGTAAATTTTTCCACTCATTTTCAAATTAGAATTAGGATTCTTCCAAGATGTGTTTCTTCACCCAACGAGCACTGGATAGCTGCCCTTCTCCTGACAAAGGGCTTTCAGAGACCTTTCCCTCACAAAGCTCATCCTCAGAAAGCCAACCACAATCCCTACAACGAGTGTTTGTCACGTGTGTCACTTCGAGCACAGAGGGGAGGATTTGTGCTGAATGTCACAGCGTCAGGAAAGGCAAATAAATCTGATGACAACAGCCGAGATCCTCCACGGGAAAACTGCCCTCGAAAACGGTCCCCCTGCCCACCGTGTTTCCTCTCACTGGAAAATGAAATGAGCTGCCAAAGATCAAAGTTTGTGTTTGCATATTGCAACCACAGCACTCGGTGTGGGCAGAAGTCGCTGCTGGTGGGTGTTTTCAAACCCAGCCAAGTGCAACTCTCCCCACTGCTGTCACACCGTGCCCTGCAAAGCAACTGGAATTCAGTTCACTGCAAAATGGCACGTGTAGCTTTGCATTATTAAAACCTGCCATAGCATAAAGCTTAGCAATCCATGTTATAAGATCTGCCAGGCAGAGGTTTAAGCTGGCAACTGCACTGGATTATATTCAACACTGCAACTACATTTTCAGAAATTCGCTGTCTAGGTCATCTAGCTGTTAGAGAAACTAAAACCTCTTGAGGATGAACTACAAGGGTATCTCAAAAGCACTGCAATGTTTACAATAATTGCAAAAGCCTGCAGCATTTATACACAGATCATAGAGGAAATTTATATATACTAGAAATATAGTGAGCTGACAGATGATTTCAAATACCCACACATAATACATGGCTAACACTGCACTTTGCTGGTATTGAGATTGGATCTTTTACTGGAAAAAAGGCACTCTGACTTCAAATACTAAGGAAAACACAGCGAGGAAGTGCCTATTTTCTAGCAAAAACATCAGCCACCACCAGCTACTCTCAATCACCATGACAAGACACTCGTGAGATCCAGGAAAAAAATAAGGATCCTGGGGCCATTTGCACTTTCTACACACAGAATACTGGAGGACTCGAGGGAACAAATGCTCTGCAGCCCCTGCCTGAGGTGAAAGGGCTCCTGCCAGATTATGCACAGATCCACAAGATTAAATCAAAGACAGGCTGCCTACCCATGGCCAGAAGCTCCAAGAGATGCAGGCGGTATTGCAGGCACACGCTGCACTGAAGAACTTACTTTCCTTTGCATCCTCCTCCACTGGGCAGCAGACAAGGAACAAGAAGACTTGAACACTATGTAACTGAGAAAAGTCAATTAACTTGTGCAACCTACCCACTTCCTTCCCATTCCCTATTTACACCTAAAAATCACATTATGCTGAATTCGAGAAACTTGAATTCAGTTTTTTCCCAACCCAAATTACATGGCAGAAGGTGTCCAAGCCCTTTGGGCAAACTGGCACTGAAACTGCTCTACCAAATGCTACATCCACTGTTAAGACCTCAAATATTTCACATGATTCATGGCAGTATGGACAGAGCTCCAGGAAGCAGCACAGCACTCAGGGCAGAGCTGCCTTCCCAGTGGTGACAACAAAAGTGCTTAAGCTCTCAGAATGTGACCTCATCAGTCCAGGAAAATAGGAACTGATGAACTAAATGGTGCCAGAGTATCTTTGAAGAGGTCAGACCTCCAGTAACAGGATGACCTTCTTAGCTCATGCTATGATCAGCTACTGGATCTATTATGGATCCATAAATCCCTCCCCCCCAAACATCTGAAGGTTATCCTGAAGACTAACTAGTGTCTCAGAAAGGGAAGAAAGTTTGGGCTGGAAATGCAAAAGGACTAATGCTTGTCTAAGATCTTAAATTCAGATAAAGTAATTAATGAGTCAGCAACACAATAACAAAAAGAAAAAAAAAGCAATAGGTGATATAGGTTAGTTCCAAAAAGCCTAGAAAAGAGTCAAAGCTGCTCAGATGAAAAGCTTGTGTCCTTCCACAATGAATGTGTGACAAACCCTGGCACTGAGTGATTATGAAGCTGGTTGTGTCAAGAGGGATGACAAGAAAAACACTCCAGCTGAACCAGCAAGGATATGCCTTGAACAGCTGCTTGTGGCAGTGATGTCAGGGCTCAAAGGCATAACAATCTGGGGGAAGCCAATGGGATATCCACTGTGCAGGTGCTGAAAATGACATTGCCAGAGCTACCAGTGCTGGAGGAGCTGAAATACTTCCAGTATCACAAAAAAGCTAACAGGCCACACAACCAGAGGTGACTGTGTCAGCAGAAAGGTGTGAACTTAGTTCATCTGGCAAAGTCTCCACGGGATTTTTAAAGTAACATTCAACCAAGCATCTTAATCCAACAGGAAATGGTGACTTTTCCAGGCAACTGATTTTCCAGAAAAAACAGACTGGACACCTTTCCAGAAAGTATGCTTTGAATCAAACAACTATGAGTCACAGTGCAGAACTGTTGCACAGCTCTTGCATGCTCAGCCATTCAGTGGTGGTGAGTGAACTTCAGGCTGTGTGGGTTGGAAGTTCCCCTAAACTGGGAAGAAACAACCCCCTGTTGCAAGGATACTTCCCTATCAGTACTTGGAGAGCTCACACTGCTCAAATCCAGAAGCACCAGCAGGTCAGGATATACAAACCACTTGAAATCTCCCATTCCACTTTTCCCTGTCCCTCTGTTCTTTTGAGGAGTTGCTGAGAGTTAATTGGTTGAGTGTGTCTCCACATCTTGAGCACACCAGTGCCTGCAGGTGAGCTGGTATCCAGCTCCTAAGTATTTGCCTTGTAAGAAAGGCATCCTGAACCTCCACAGTTTTCATCTGGGGTTCAGAACCACCATTTGCTGGGTGCTGTTATGACCTGCATTAACCTCCCAGGCCCAAAGAGCCACACTAAGATTATAAAGCAGGCTCCTTTCACCCTTAGTATGTACCCCTTTATATAATTAAGATTCTAATATTAGTCTAATTCGTAACAGCAGACACTAAAAAAACCTTCTCACTTTCTAAAAGCCTTGCTTTTGTTTTCATGTTCATTAAATTAAACAAGCCCCAAATCAGCCACTGTGACAATCCCTCGATTTCAGAATAAAACTCGAGTCCCTAGGCTGATGAAAGAAATAAAACCTGAAGTTCTTTACCACCCCAGAAAAACAGGAAAGCAAATGTTTCCTTACAAGCTGCTGCCTGATCATTTTGTTATGGTCCTCATAAACAAGTGATATTTTATACTTTTATGGATTCTTATCCCATTATTCTTTCATGGCAAGCACTCAAAATTAACTGTACCAAAACAGTGACTCTATTAAAGAACAGAGATTTTTTTTTTTTTTTCACTTGCAATACATTGTGTTCTATTTCAAGCCCAGTTTTCCATCTATAACTTAGCCCCAGTTGTAGCAGAACAAAATTCCAGCTTTTATGACAGAAGACTTTTTTTGATCAATAGAAGTCAGCAGCAAAAAAGTTTGTGGTTTTTCTCTGGAAAGCATTTGTGGCCACAGACTCAAAGGAGGAAGAAAGGGAGGAGGATTAACTCTTCAATGAAGGTCAAAAACATAATTTAAAAGTGAACCAAGAAGAGCAGCTGTGTCTGTCAGCACAATCAGGATTACCAGCTGGAGAATTTACCAGCAGTATGAAAACAATGCACACCAGATGTCCAATGTTGCAACTGTGAGTAGGGAAACATCTCTGGGCATGGCACTGTCATGCTAGTGCTCATTACCAGACAGATTTCATAGTTAGCATTTAATTATTAATTACACAGACACTACCAGGAAGAAATAATAACATTTTGAGCCTCCCAGTGCAAGCCAAAGGCAGGTGTGCCCACTGGAATCATTCAACATCTCTCAGTTCGTTCTTCTTTCACTGCAAACACCAGACAATGATTTAAAAACTAACTAGCCAAGACTAGAACATCTGCAGCTGAGCTTACTTTAGTTTCTCTCAGTCTGAACTTTAAGCTTCACTTTGGACTTTTTTCAAATAAATATTAAGAAAAGAAGTAAAACCAGACCCTCTGCCATGGATAGTTATCTGGAAAGAATTGTACATAAGTTATGAAAGCAAATACTTCACTAACACCTCTACCAGCACTTCCTTCACCAGCTGCTTGTTATCTTTCTTGTCCTTCTGGGGCATTCTTCTCCTTTTTTCCTACACATTGAACTCATCCATTCCCACTGCTTCAAACAGCAGGTTACACCTTTTTTCTTTTTTGTTTAAATAGCCAACATTGATTTCTTTCTTTTGTACATTCTTTGATTACCTTGCTCACATCCTTCTCTGTATTGCTCTCTCACATGAAATACAGAAAATGGAAAAAAAAAATAAAATTAAGAGAGGAGTTCTTGGATTTTTTCGTCCTTTTTTTCCCTCCATAGCTGATGACTGAACTTTCTCCTTCAGCAGATACTTCCTCTAGCTCATTCCACCACTCCTGTCACTTCCTCTAACTAGTTCTGACTGTTCATTCTCACTCTGGAATGTTCATGACTGTACATGTGGAAATGTCTACAGAAATTATTATTCTCTGCTTGCAGCTTCTTCCACGTTGCTTCTCATTGTCCAAGCACCTCTCCTAAATGCCCTCCTGGCCCCACTGCAGTTCCCTTCAATGCTCTATTCTTCAGAATACATGGCTACTCCACTTGCTTAATCCCTACTCCTTGATCTTGCTGTTATGGAATTTTCCAGTTTCCATTGCTAAATTCAATTTTAACCTATTATTTCTCTCATTAAAAATAAATTATCAGGCTCCAAGGAACTGAAAACATGGATGCTAATAGCCAAATTATTTATCACAGAGGCTATTCTGGGAAACTGTTTGAAGTCTGTTTTATAACTTCCTTGATGGTGCAATGGCTTTATCTGAAGGAAGACATGCCCACAGAAAAATACAGTACCCCCCTGAACAGCCAGTAAAACTGAATCAAGCTGGATAAAGTTATTCAAATACAGTTACTGTCAGCGGAGGGAATGGATATGTGTTTGTGGCACCTTATCCTGACAGGAAACATATGTTAGCATAGGGTTGGTAACTGCTGCAATTCAAAAAAAAAAAAGGAATTAGAAATGCCCAATCAAGAGATATATTTAACTACTTATCCACCCATTATTGTTTCCATTCTCTTAGGGATAGAAATTACTATTAATTCAAATTCTCCTTAGCTTCTGCACTCTTTCTACTGTATTAGAGCCTATTCCTCTTGGCTTACCTTAGCTTTGCCATCCTGTGCAGACATATATCCTACACACATGCTCTCTGTTGTATGGCTCCACAGAAATTCCACTACAAAGGAAAATGCAACAAGTCACACAAAAAGCCTTGGTTTAAAACATAAGATGTAATTTAACAAGACTGGAATGGTGAGGAACAAATACAGCTTAAAATATGGCTTGGGCAAGGACAAAAATCAAACCAAGGACAAAAACTACTTACCACAATAATTAAATCTCCTAAGAAACAACTATCAGACCAACCAGATTTTCCTGCACTATTTGCAGTCACACACTGCAGAACTAATACCCAGAATGAGAACATTATTCCACTGATGAGAATTACAGCAACTGCTTTTAAAAGACTGCACCAGCTTCTAAAGCAGAGGCCCGTTCCACCCATAAAGTAAAAGCTGATACAATTTTCATTTGCTTGCCTTGAACCCAGACAAAAGCACACTAAAACAGCATAAACCCAGATGGCATACAAGGAGATTCTGTGGAACTGACACACTAACACCAGAATAACCAGGAACAAGCATTTTTTTTTTCACAGAATATATACATGGGATGTAACTCCCAGTGGGGGAATGGAGATTTGTGGCTTAGCTGCACAAGTGGGATACAGGAAAACACAGAGAAGTAGTCAAGTCTGCAATATGGGAACTGAAGATATGGAGCAGGCAGGAGAGATGTCTGATGGAAGCAGAGTTACACTACACAGCAAGTAAGGAAGAGTCCTGGCAAAATCGGAGCAAGACCTGGATCCAAAAGTATCCTGAATGACAACAACAGCAGATGCAATCACGCCCTTCCTCTGGGGAGACTGTAAGGAGCATCAAAGGTAAGAGAGGAAAAGAAAGATGGGGAAGAAAGAAGATGATTTTGATTTTTGTCTTCCTTATCAAAGCAGGTCTGATCACCTGCACTTTGCAGCACCAGCCTCAGCTCTCTGGCACTGCACTCACAGCTCATTCAGGGTATAAATGTTAAAGACCAACTGATGTGTTTGCAGTGATAATGATTAAGAAAACTAATCACTGCTCACATGTGTTGGTAATGCAGCAAAGTGTTGTCCTGAAGTCTGAAAGGGGCCTGATTTACCCACTGTGATTTTCAATTCCTTGGCACATACAGAGGTATCTTTATACACACACATACACTCCTAAGTGGCTGCAACACAAAAGTCAGGCTAAAAGCACAGTATTCACACGCTCTCAGTCACTGGAGCTTTATAAATTGCCACACATGGTCATTTTTTTCTGTGCTCATTAAGTACCTAATTTGGAAGGGGGAAGAAAGAATGAACAACTCATCAGAATTCAGGGCATTACACAAAATTTTGTAAAAGGGTTTAAAAAGGGTTTTAAAAAAAAGTATTTGGATTTACAGGAGGTGTCTTACATGAATTACACAAGATGCCATGAGATATTTCCACCTATTTCTTCTGAGAGTGACTGCAAAAAGCATCATTAGCTGGGTTTAAAACTCTCACCCCTCCTTATTCCTACAGTGGCTGATGAAGGTCACAGTGTGCTGAGACACCCCTCCTTTGAACCACTTCTCCTTGCATAGCAATTAACCCCAGCAGGAGATCAAAGGGAAGACAATCCCAGCAAGGCTTGAAGATTCTGACAGATATGCAGATACCATCATAAAAGAGAAATGAACTTCACTGAGGTTTGGGCTTTGCTCCCCCCCATAAGAGATTCATAAGTGATACCACCAAAGGTTGGTCAAAAGCTTTCAGAGAGTGAAACGTGTTCACTGCAATGGAAGGGCAACCCTAAAGGTGCAGCTGTCAGTGAAAAGATCTATTTTTTTGGACATAAATTTAATCATCTCTTTCAATTTCTGAGCAGTTCTGCCCAAATACCCTCCAAATATTATATAGTTGCCTTTGATAACTATAGTCTTTTACAATTTTAATAATTTTCTTCCTTCTTCGTTATCCACCAAAAAGAGCCAGTACTAACATGGACCATGGTTATTGTTAGGTATTACAAGTAGTAGAATTACAATGAAATTCTAAATTACATGTGAAATGTCTTCAGATAAGTATATTTTCAACTGTTTAATAAATCACTTCCTTGCAATTTGTTGCTATATATATATATATAAAGAAAGAAATATGATCCCTGCAATAAAGACAGAAGATTTTTTTATGTTATAAAGTTTTTCAGTATAAAAATATAGTATAAAATAATTTTTTTCAGTATTAACCAACTTCTTTTCAGTCCAAACAACACAAATAATACATACGTTTAATAATGCATTAAACTCAGCATACACTGTAAGGCAGGAAATTTCTGTGGTACAGAAAAATGCTGTGCTACAGTTTATCTGAATCTTATTTCAGTGGGAAGAAAACCAAAAATCAATGGACAAATAATCCATTTATGATGCATGATATATGGGGATTTTCTTTATTAATTTCTGAGGCAAAAATGCCAAACCTTCATTAACAGAATATATTCTCTTATTTCAATGACAGACTGTAAAGCCCTTTTCAACCAGCCTGCTACTGCTGGAGGCAAAGTAGTTCCCTATTGATCTCAGCATCAGCAGCAAATCCTCCTGCTGGGTGCAAACAGTAACTGTGGCTCATCTGGACAGATTTTGCTGAGCATTACAAAGGATTTCTAACCATAAAACAGCTTCCCTTCCAAATTTTAGGTGTATCCTCCAAATTTTCACATTTTTCCTGCAAAATGAGAAAGCATTTTTAGCCCATAAACCACTGAGAGGCAGTGAACAGTCCCATGCATTACCCCCAGCTAAAAATGCAATGTTTCCTATGAGGAACACATCCTGCCTTGCCACAAGCAACTATTATTTCTATGCCATGGATTTAGAAGGATCCTACAGAACCCTCTGAACCACAATTCTGCTTAGAAATGAGCCACAACGCTCTTCTCTGCGGTTTTAGCGATATCAGCTTTGTTTATTCCCCTATTTTACTTTCCAGATCATCAAAATTCCAAATTCAATTCCTTTTCTGTTTCCTGTGTGGCTTGAAAACACAGGGAGTTTTTTGCCTGACCTTTCACTCTGAGTTAAGCTGAAGGGAAGATGAAGTTCTTACCTAGTAAAGTTGGCTTGTCCTGGGCTGCCTCGGGCTGTGCCGAACACCTGCAGGACCGAAGAACTATCACCCCTCCGAGCACACCATCTTCGTTGGCTAGAAAAGGGGAACCTGGGCAAAAATTGGGGGGGAGAATTATTGCCAAGAGCAAGAGTTTCTTGGGTATTTTTTAATTTGGCTTTCTGCTTTCCCCGCTTTAAAATCGTCATTAAGGGTTGAAAAGGTCGGCAAGCCAAGCAGCGCTTTTACGAAATCATCAGTTCTGATTTTTCCTCGTGTTTCTAATGAATGATTTTCTAAGTTGTAATGTACTAATCTAATCATAATAAATAATAAAAGTAATAATAAAAAAAAATAGGTAAAAGAGCCACATGGAATAAAACAAACATACTGGAAATTCAATTTGTGAATCAAAACCTGTTTGTTTGGGGATCGAGGAAGACGTAATGATGAAAAATGGAGTGTCGAGTTGAAAAAAAAATTAGCTCAATATTTAGTTTTTTATGTATTATAATTAATAAAAAGACAGACACACATGAAAAAAAATCAAGCAAATCTGGGTCACTTTTACAGTTTATTCATTTCCCCCAGTACAGAGACTCCATCAAACTGCTACACTGTCTTCCTGCTTTATGACTATTATCAGAAAGCCAAAACATACCCTACTTTTTAGAGTGGCTTTTCTGTTGTTAATTTAAGACATACAATACAAAACATCTATCAGAAGCTGGAAAATGTTTAAAGTTAGCTGAATCAAGTCGAAGTGTTCTCTCTCTGGTTTGTAATTGGAAATAAGATTCCTATAGTTTTGAATGTGGGAACAATGGTGTAATTTACATCCTTGAGCAACAAAATTAATCAAACCTCTTGCCCTTAACCCCATAGAGATCCTGGTCATAAATCTGCAATACATTCAAAATTGAACATACAATTGCAACAGGCATTTTATATAATTATTTTCAATTGCTTTCTTTGAAATAAATTGGTATACTGTGTCTAGGGCACAGACACTGTAATTGGCTGACCACAAGAACTTTAGAGCATATCTACTCATCAGCCTCCTTTAACTTGCCCACAGCTATTTGTATGATTAAAATGACTCTTTCAATGCAAATAACAACAACAAAACAGCCCAATAAAAACCAACTTCAAGCTTTGCTATAACGAAAACTGAAAGCTTTATCATGTTTTCTCCCAACATAAGAGCAGCCACATTCAAAAGTGGTACAAAGGTGGTCATCACAAGAGAAGCCCACGCTGCAGGAAAACAATAAATAAACAATAAAAATACAAGTAATGTCTTATTTGATGTAATGAAAACAGGTATTATCTTTAAAGCACCTCTTGCTTTGTACAAGAACTATTCCTGGGTTCCAGTTCCACCTCCTGCATTACTCACTCAGACCTGTGACCAAGGCCCTGTGACCCAAGGATCCAGGCAACGATAAGGGAATAGATAACAAAGCAGGAAAATATGTCTGGGTAAAATACAAATGCAAGGCTTTGGAACTTGTGAAGAGTTTCACCACCCAAACCACAATTTTTTACTCCATGCTGTCCAAGGTGTTCATTATGTCTCTTACACTTTCACTGCACTAACCAAGTGCTGGCTACTGATACATGATTTCTGCAGGCAAATGAACAGCACCAAAATAAAAAGTGGTTTTCTTCGTAAGAGACATGCATTCTTTAATCTTTGCTACAGAACCTAATCTTACACTCAGCTGCACAAATGATGTGGGCTCCAAGCCACGCTCTGGTGAAAAGTCACTGCAGAGAAAAGAAAAGGCTTTGGTTTGTTTTCCAAAAAGCAGTTTCTCCTCCTCTTTCAAGGGCTGAAAAGGATGCTTTCAAGGCTGTAGTGAAAAATACTAATCACCTCATAAGTTAGAATGGTTAAAAATGTTCTACTCCAGCAGCACACAGCCAGCAAACATAGACAGTAAATATTTCAGGCCATAGCAAAATACTAAAACTGTATGAATGCACCCCAAACCAGGCAGCAGCTATTGATTATAGACTTGGTGCCACTAAAGTCTTGTTCTGGAAATGCTTGGTTTTGGTTAATCACTTTTTTCCTAGGGGTTTTCTTTCTCTGTTCTGGAAAGAACAGATTTTAAAAAAAAACCTTTGTAAATAAGCTAATCACGTATTTTCCCAGTATTTTTGTCAACTATGTGCCATCATCACAAATTTTCACTAATCTGACTAACTTGCACATGCTCTTTGTAAACCTTAAGAGAAGACTTGGCAGCATAATTCTTTCCATCTAGAGAGTCTGCAGCAAAACATATAACACTACATTTTCACCAGAATTCTTTCATTTTTACAGGGACTTCACTGCAAGAACAAAAACATTCATCTTCATTGAAGCACAGAATGGAAAAAAGCAACCACTCAAAGCATGTGTTTTCTGAGGGTTTAAATAAATAATTTAATTAATTTAAAATTGAGCTTCAAGCACATAAGAAAGTCTCAAGCTTACAAGTTCATCCAACCTCGACATGCACAACTATTGTCATGAGAACCCCAGTTCTCAGTGTAAAAAGCATTTATTTATTGACATTAAACATGGTATTGCCCTAAATATGTACACAGTTGTTTTCTGAACCAAGACTTCCTCCAATGATGGCAGCTTTATTATCAATACCAAAAAGTCAAAGGCTTTGAAATCCATGCTAAAGACTCCAAAAGCTGGCAAAAGTTGGCTGTGTTCATTCAGCCTCTGCTGAACTACATTGCCACCCTAATGTTCCTTCAACTAGAAAACCCCATTTAATAGCATTGTGTGATAAAGTTTTAACTTCAGCACCTGCAAATCACAGCAGCTCAGTAAGAATCACTGACTTCTTTAGGAATGACACAAGTTGGGTCACTGGAGTAAAGACAAATGTTGGTTCTGAGACATCAAACCAGGTCATGCTGCACTAACTTTGTTAGAATTGACCTCACCAGGAGTAGTGGGGTGACACAGGGATGAGTAAAATGGTTTAAAGTGACTTTTAGTGGGTGGTTTGAATGGAGTATTGAACCAGATGCCTTAAAATTTGTGATATGCAAACAAAGCAAAGACAATGGGATGCATTCTCCCTGCTGCAGATAAAAACACAGCAGCATTTCAGATCTTCAACACACTTGGATCTTCTACACCATTTTATCATCACCTGCAGAATGAACATTATTCTGGGAAGGTGGAGGATGTCTGAAAAAAGAACAATGGTGTGTTGTGTGTCCAAGTCACTGGTGAAGACGTGGGGGAACAACCTCAGAACAGTGTCAGTGAAATCCACTTGACTACAGTAATAATATTAGAGGAGTCCACATTACAGTCAATTCAGACTGGTTTTCCTCCTTTAAAAATCAGCCTCTAAGCCAAATTAAATACACACTGAACAGCACATTCTTTGAAACAGAGAATGTATTTTATTTTCCAATTAGTCTTAAAAAAATGTTAGAAGAGGGATTCAAACATATTAACCATTTTAAAGAAAGACCTTTCTGGATATGCAGAGTTATTACTGAGGTTTACAATTATGCTGAAGAGTGTATTTTAACACAACAATACAGTAAAAATGAGTAGGTGTATGGTAAGCAAAATTCCAGACAGCTAATTGTTATGCATCCATCATTAAATCTGTAAAAATAACAGTACAAAAGCAGTATTATATTTTATTTCTAAACAGAATCCATGCACTGCATGCAGGAATTAATTTGAGTATTCTCAAAACATTGTGAATTCAAGGAACATATTTCATTAATTTAGTACTAAAACTCTTTTTGCTACAGTCAATCCATTGAGAAAAACAAATAACAGTGCAGAGTTCTGTAAAAAATAACAATATAGGTAATGACATGTTTTCATATGCATCCTATTTAATTAGTATTTCAAGAGGAAGAAAAAAGCAACTGAAATGCTGCCATGCATATTAAAGGCAGGATGGTTCCTCATTAGAAAGAAAGAGTGATCTGGCTCCCACACTCCTACACCATTTTTGCTCTCTCTGTGTTCTTCAGAATGATAGATCTTGCTGTACAAATTAAAAACTCAGTAAAACAAAATCAAAATATGCCTACTAGCCAAAAATATTGTTTTCTACTGCAATATAATAGAATTGCCAGACAAATTTTTGATCTAACAGCTTGCTAATGAAAAAACTACAAAAACCTGGGGCTTTTAATACCATGTTAAGTCTCATGAAAGTCATTGTTCTTTTCCCAGTTACCACTGAGGAATGTGGCATGAAAAATCCAAAGGAAAACTTGAGCTGCAGCATTAACCAATAATTTTAGCACTGACTGGCCACACCAGAGAAAAGGGGTAGGAAAAAACCAAACAGAATCCTTATTTCCTCAGTTTTGGTTTAATCCTCAGCTCCCTCAGTCATAAAATCCTATTTTACAAAACACATTTCCCTCCTTCCAAGCTCAACTATTCTGTTGTTGCTACCTGACATGTAGAAAGCATTACCAAGATTTTATTTATCTATTTTGTACTTTATTAATGTGCAGCAATGGTCCCTTAGGAAGAACTAAAAAATCTTCATAAGCAACTCCACATCCCATCAAGTTCTGCAAGAACTGAGCACCACCACCCACATTCTGCTGCTGACCAGGGACAGAACTTACAGATTTCACAGTGTTAAGGCAAATAATGGCCTCAACATTCTGCAAGAGCCACAGCTCCAAGTGAAGAACACTTTTTCTTTGACATCCCTTGTCAGCCCAACCTCTCCCATTGCTTCCACTTGTGATCCCGTGCCTTTTTCCCCCCCTTTGGAGCTGCTGCACAGATCCATTCGAGCACAGATTGGACACTAAGCTGTAAAACAAGTGTTTTATTTACACTTAGCCAGCTGTTCATCAGATGTTCTACATTCACCCCCTTCCAAAGCAGAGAAACCATTACCAGCTTCAATGTTTACATCAGCTTTCAAAGGCTTAAGCCTTTGGTCCCAGCACTGACTGTGGTGGGGTGGAAGGAACTCAGTGCTTCAGCATCCCCCATTGAACAGAGGGCAGCTAAACAGCTCTAAACCTTGTTTAAATTGTTAAAATGAGACTTTATCAGGACAACAATCTATAGATCACCTACACTTGGTAGGCTTTTTGTACAGAACATGCTGAAAGTGAAGCTGTTTGCCACTCTGCTCCTGCTTTGTATCCCACTAAACTCCAAGGTCAACAACTGAATTAAACATCAGAGGAATAGAATAAGCACTAAATGAAACCTGCTTTTGATTTCATGCACTTTCATTTGCTAAATGTTTAAGCACAAGCTGTCTGAAATCAGAGATCTTTATATTTCACAATAAGTAAGCGAAAATGTCTATTTAGGATTTTTGAAGAAGCTGCAAGGGAAAGCACCTGCACTTTAAAACATTACAGGCAAGATTTTAAGAAATTAAATAATTGAGGATAGCACTGACCAATAAAATCCCAATGCTTCTGACATGGAGAAGCACAGGCAGGACCTTTACAAACACCCCCATGTTGTGTTAAGTTTTCCAACTGGGTTTTTTTTTTGCCCAGGTAACAAAGAGAATTATTCAACTGTCTGCCATCAAATACAAACCTGTGAAAGTATAAACTTGCTCTGGATAAAACAGGTTATATGAAACTTCAGGATCACCTCCTTCTCTTCTCAGATCTTTTCCTCTGTGCCATGGAGAAGCATGGTAACCCTTCCATAGCTTACTTCTATTACAAAAACCACAAAGCTTAGAGTGATGCAGCACCAAAACATAAAGTCACTGGCAGTCTTGTGCCTGTGAAAGTATGAAGCTTTTTCCAGCCCAGCAAGCATAACTAATAATCAGGAATTTCATATTCTATGATTCCTAGCTGTCCAAAGTCCTGCTCACAAGAGAGGAATTTGACACTGCATTTCTAGAAGAGGAAGTGTCAGCATTATCCTTCCGCTGGTACCTTTCTGCAGACTCTGCTCATTTATCAACCCAAACACAACTTGAAAATACAAGAACAGAGGAACATATTTCCACTAAGGAAAGAACAAGTACCGGGTTCCAACTATTTCTTTCAGCTCATTATTTTCTAGTACTTTATAAGAAGCTTTAAAGTACAACTGGTAACGCTGCCATTGTTAAAAGCCCAGATTTCCCGCCAGTGAGATGACACAAACATTTACTCTAAAGTCTACATTCCACAACCTTGGCTGCATTTGAAAGGAATGATGAGTAACCAAATCCTCTGTTCTCCTGTTTGGAAGCTATTTGTGTTTACAGAACACCATTCTTCAACTGAGAACCAAGCCTTTCGTGCTCTTAGACTAAAGATACGGAGCCCACTTGATTTACAAAAAATCTAAATTTAATTTCTCTCACCAACTGTGCATTATCCATAGCAAGCTGTCTCTGAGAGAGGATGAGAGAAGCACATCTGACATGAGTTTGCTCATCACCTGCTGTTTAACCAGCACTCACTGTTTGAGCCAGGCATTCCCCAGCTGGAAGGATTCCCAGGGCTCTGCAGAGACTCGGAGAGTTCTGTAAACAGGAAGCACCAATCTGGTGGCAAGTGCCAAAATCAGCTGTTCATCCCTTCCATACAAGTAATGCACATTTTGACTTCTGACAAAACATTCTAGCTCAGCTTTGTTCTAGGCTGGGGTTTTTTTCAGCCTTGGTCCATTATAACTCTGGTGAAAGTTTGGCAGGAGCACAAAACAGGGCATTAAGGATGGCAAGGGAAGAATCCATGCCATCAGCAAGGGTCTGTTAGCCACTTGATCCTGTTGTTTCACAACTTTATCCAGTGAAAATTCACAGGAAAAAAAGCCCTGTTTAGTAAAAGCCTATTGTTTGAAGCACAATGTACATTTTCAACCATTGCACTGTATTTGCCAGATGTAACTTTGCATCCACAGTCACAGAAAGGGTCAGGTTGGAAGGGACATCACCAGGTCATCTGGTGCCACCTCTCTGCTCAAGCAAGGTTATCTTGGAGCACATGGCACAGGATTGCCTCTGGATGTTTCTAGAGTATCTCCAGTGAGGGAGATTCCGCAATCTCTCTGGGGAATCTGTTCCAGTGCACAGTCACTTGCACAGTAAAGAATTCCTTCCTCAAAGTCAGGTGGAACATTCTGTGCCTCAGTCTCTCCCCCTTCCCTCCTGTGTTAGTGGTTGGCACCACGAGCCTGGCTCCATCTCCTTTGGCACTCCCCCCACAGATCTCTACACACATAGATGAGGTCCCCTCTCTGTCATCTCTTCTCCAGGCTGAACAGGCACAGTTCCCTCAGCCTTTCTTCCTAAGAGAGGTGCTCCAGTCCCCCAGTCATCCTCCCTGCCCTGTGCTGGACCCCCTCCAAGAGCTCCATGTACTGAGGAGCCCAGAACTGGACAGAGCACTCCAGATGTGCCTCACTAGGGCTGAGCAGAGGGGGCAGGAGTGACCTGCTGACAGTGCTGTTCCTAATGCCCCCCGACACACTGCTGGCTCATGGACAGCTTGTTGCCCACCAGGACCCCCAGGCCCCTCTCTGCAGAGCTGCTTTCCCAGCAGGTCACCCCAGCCCATAGTGGTACTGGGGTTATTCCTCCCCAAGTGCATTTCAGGCAGTTCCTCTCTGCCTGTCCAGGGCTGCACAGCCCTCTGGGGTATCAGCCATTCCTCCCAGCTTTGTGCCATCAGTGAACTTGCTGAGGAGACACTTACGAACAACTTAAACAACACTGGGCCCAGTACACACCCCTGGGGGACACCACTGACAGGCCTCCAACTGGACTCTGTGCCACTGATCACGACCCTCTGGGATCTGCCACTCAGCCAGATCTCAATCCACCTGTCCACTCATCCAACACACACTGCTTGAGTTTGCCCATGAATCTTCAGAATTGCCAAGATCCCCCCCAAATTACACTACTGGCTACAAACTCAGTACCGTGTCACGTGTAAACAGCAGGATGCATCTGGCTTTTGAAGCTCTCCTCAAGCAGTTTTCATTCACAGGACAGCTGAGGGCAAACTAGATTTTATGCTTTCTAATCAAAGCACAGCATCCAAGCACCTCACCCTCCCCAAAAACCAAAGCTGGCTGTATCTTGCTTCTTCCCCTCACCAGCACTGCCCCAAAGTACAAGTGAGCAGATCCTACACATTCCTGCTGTCAGGCAACAAAAGCTTGCAGCGATAAGTTTCTGAAAATACAAGCCAGACCTGTCCTTAATTAAAACATGAAACTTGAAAAAGGAATTATAAAGCAGTTTTTTTTCAAAGTTTCTTATCATGAAAAGCATTAATTTGATCCCGTCTCTCATTCTTTTCACTTTCCCTTGTTTTGTTTGGTTCAGCCTGTTTTCCCAAGGCAATAAGACATCACACTGTTAGCCCAGTATCTGTCTGTGCAGCTCCTCTTCCTCTGCAAGTGATAGCTTCAGGTGTAACAACACCTTCAGCAACATTTAATATGTTCTTATCTCCAACAGAAATATTTTTACATTTCCAGTAAAGACTACAGTGAATATATCACATAGTAGCTGGTTAACACTGAAAATGAAAACATCTGCTATGTGAACTGGTGGCAAAACACGTTTCCATTAAAAAGCAAAAGAGGGATTGCATTTTTGCTCACTGGTACCAAAAAGAACAAAGAAAAACCAGAAAATTCAAACCAACCCAAATAAGGCACCTCAACTAAAAAGTTTCATCATTTTTTTGTCTTTTATCAGCCAATTTCTATTAATTACTTCACCCATAGCTTTCCATTTTGTGTGTGTGCGTGCACTAACATGAAATGTTATAAAGATATGTACAATTTGTCCTTGCTTTTAGTACTCTTACCACAAACAGCACAATAAATTTTGAGGGTGGACTAAAGATCTAACCTGCCTGAAGCCAGGCCAATTCCAAAGGAGGGTTACAAATTAGCAAAGTTATTAAAAGCATCCTTCCTAAAGGCTAATTTTGTGCCAGCTTGCACTGGAATGAGTGATTAAAAACAAAAAGTTCCGTTTTTGCTGCCTGGATTACAATGTTTTTGGGGGACACACGCTAAGTAGTTCTGCATTCTCACAGCATCCAGAAATGCCTGCAATATAAAGTGCAGCCTTCCAGTGTGAAGGTGATTTCCCCTCAAACAGTCAGACATAACACTGTCAGAAGCAGAGTTTAACATTCAACATTCTAAACAGAAATAAAGAAACTGCAATGCACTGCTTGCCAAGACCAAAGGCATCAGTCCCTGGGGCCCCAAGAGATGTGCACGTGTCCCTCTTTCAGCTCTAATTAAAATACCATAAAAATGAGTTTTGGCAACACAGTGTACAAGAAGTACTATGCTGTCCACAAGAAATTTTGAAGGGAAAAATTGCCTGTGGATTCTAAAGATTCCAAAATGTGAAGGGCTATAAAGACGGTGCAAGTGAACATAAATGCCAGAAGCCTCGTTGGAATCCAGGCTGTATTTCCAAGTTCAAGCTTGTATGGATATTTTAAAATTCCACATTTGCATTTGGCTTATGACTTGAAGAAAGAAAAAGGTTTATATTCAAAAGCAACTAAACACATATTGTTCAATTCTCGGAGATCAAGGGAAGACATTATTTTTTGAATGAAGTCTACTTCGCTTTCTAAAGACATTAATTTCAGTGTGTATACAGCAAACCAGAATCTGTCTGTCTAAAGCATTTAATTAGAACATGAAATGGTTCTGAAGTGTACTATTTTTAAAAGGGTTAACGTGATGAATAATTTTTACTAATGCTCCTAAACCACCAATTCTAAAATATGCAATTGTACACCACAGCCCATGATTCAGGCAGGAAATTCTTTCTTCAAACCTCTCCGGGTTTTCTATGACTCACATAACAATTGAGATACTTCCAAGGGTTTTCCTTTAGATTTCCTAAAATATTCTTCTGTAGTTTAACATTTTTCAGATGTAACACAAGGCAGAATCTGAAGCCAACTGCAACACAAGACTTCACCAGAAAATCACAAAAATAAGTATCTTAATTTTGTTTAATAGTGTTACTTGCATTTTAAACAATGTTGGGGCAGCTTTTAGGGAATGAGGAGCATATACTCACCGATAAATTTGTTTTGCATAGTCTCTAGGAGAGCTTGGTGGGCATCTTCTGTCTGCAAAGCACATGAACATTCTCTGGCCAGTATGGTTCGGACAAGGTGCTCTCCACAACCTAAAGAAATAGTAAGATTGGGAACAGTCAAAATAGAGGTATCACTGTGAAAAAACACATTAAGTTGGCTGTGCTTATGTAAAATAAGGACAGTTTCTTCATAATGATGCCATATTGTTTTATTTTTTAAGGAGAGAGTGACACTGAGTCACATGAAAATTCCAACGTGTCAGCTTTTTTCCCCTCACAGCTTTCCTGATATTTCTACTGCACAAATTCATAAACTAAAAAGGTTAAGTACAGAAAAAAGAAACAGTGAGTCTGTCTCTGACTTGTCATCTTTATCCAGACAGAATCCACTCACTAATCATGCTCTCAGGAATGACCCTTGCATGCAGCTCTTCAAACCAAGAACGCCTTCAGTGAATGCCACAGTAACTCCTTTTGCAGGACAGAATCTTGTGTTTAGTCCTCTGATGTAGCCTCTTTTCTACAAAAAATACATGAATTTACCCATCCTTTTTCTTTTTTATTTTGCCAGAGTGGCTGCTCATTGCACTACTAATACAAATTCCTGTAATTTTCAAAGGTTTAAGAAATTAAAAAACTTCTGCAAACAACCACTCATTGCCTCTGTTTTCTCTAAGCATCCCCTGGAACCTACTGAGGATGAAGACAAACAGGTCATTACTGTTACTTGTAGGAACACTTTCACACCTGCTATTTTTATTCCTGTGCTCTTTTCCATTCCTGTGCTGTGCTTTGGGACATGCTGTGGCCAAATGGCACCGAGCATTTTTATTGGATCAGCATTTTCTTTTGGAAAGGAAAACCCACTGGTGACACCTTCTGCATACAGACAGACAAAGGTCATTATACTAATTAAGCCTCCAGTTTGTTGACATTTTCCCTCAATGGCAAGGGAGCTGACAAAGCAGCTGGAAGAGGTCTAAGCAAGAGCCAAACTGTGTTTATCTCCTTAGGAAAGAAGAAACACAGCTAATGTACAGCTATAATGTAACAATGGTATCAAATTATGTGAATTTAGGTGACTACAGTTTGATCAGACTTGCAACTTCAGAGTGTATCAGGGCCTAAAACTGCAGGAGACACCAGACTATACAGAGAGAAGTCAAATATAGTCAATTCCCAATTACATATAAATATATTTAGCATATTTCTCATTAAACACAACAAGGTGATGCAAGCACTGTGCTGGCTCCATAAAAAAAGAAAACCTGCTATAATCCAGTTGGACTTATTAGCTCAGGTACAGAACTACCTCTGCAGCTTCCAGACACAATTCATGGCTGGAAACAATCCAGTTGTTTCCATGTGGCAGGGAGCTGGAGCTGGTAGGACATCAGGACTAGGCTGGCTTCAGACAGGGGCAGCCCAGTGTCCATGGATAACACCCACTTTATTGGAAGCACTACCCAGAGCAAAGAGAACTGTGTGACACGGGCTGAGCCCAGCCTAGATGTGGCATAAAGAAAAGTTTAATAATTAAACCCAACCCAAAGTGGCTCCAGTGCAGCCTGCTGAGCCTCTCATGGCTGTGCTTCCCAATAAGCTGAGGGTTTGGGGCACAGTGTGGCACAAACACACCTTGGCAGATCTAGAGCTGTCTTGGAGCTACACCAGGCTGGTTTCTTGTTCTTTTCACCACTTCTAAACCCTAATAAACATAGCAAGCTACTCAAAGAATCTCTCTTTTTGGTTATTTGTCACACAATCATACCCTTCCCCTTAAACACACAGTGAGTTTACAAATACTGTTCTTCAAAAATTGATAATACAGAAGCAGAAGAATTTTACTGCACTCACTCCTAATTTCCAAGATAACAAAAAACAACCACACACACACACAAAAAAAATCCAACCACAAACAAACAAACAAACTCCCTGTGGAACATTATGGATGCATTTAATATCAGAGAATCAGCCCAGGGATCAGACTGATGAAAACGTGTGCATGTGTCCCAGAATCTTGCTATGTTCAATCATCAAAATAGTTTTTAATCATCAAAATACCTCAGTCTTCAGTTATGCTCTCCTGCTCATGGGCAGTGTCTCCTGATGAATACAATTCAGCTAAACTGAATTGTTTGAAGTGGGGCACTTTGGCATTGAATCTGCATGTAATTGGAGCAAGGGAAAGACAAAAAAAAATATCTCTGTATGGCAAACAGATTGAGTGAAAACCAGTGACAAACTTAGAGGACAATGAAAGAGCTGAAATACTACAATTACACAGTCAAGGGAAGGGGGGAAAGTGTTTTAATGCAGACTGTGGGGAAGGGTCCTGGTTAGGAGATAACCAAGAGGATCATGCAGTAGAGCATCCTCAGCAGCTGCCTCGTTATACCCACACTCAAAAGCCTCTGTCCACAATAAAACCAAGGAGTTATCTACTGCTTATTCCAGGCAAAGTGATGCATGAAGAACATGAAAAAGAAAACAAATCCACAAGATGTATTTTACCCAGAGATCACAAGCTGGGTATCACTTTTCTTAAACTAAGAAACTTTAATCACTGCAAGTTTTGCTGTGAAGAAAACAACTAAGTAAGCACATGCTCCAGCATGCTGATTTTTGCCTGAAGAGAACCTGTTAATACTTTCAAATATAGCATTTATACCCTCTATGAGGTTAGAAGTGTGGGACTTACAATGAGAATCAACCAAATGAGACACAGAAACCAGAGTGAGCCTATGCATGTCCTATGCATCAAGTAATAAAACCAGATGTTACTACTTCACAATTTTAAAGTATTTCCTAAACTGGCATCAAAAAGACAATAGCCATTTCTTAGCATGACGTAGAATGTTATTTATCCCCCAAGAGAATGACCTTATTGAAGAGTTCCCATAACATCAAGTCTGCTCCAAAAAGAAAAAAATCAGAGAGAGAAAACTTAATATGGGTTAAGAACAGCTGCAGCCCACTGATGTGAGCCAGGATGAACCACAAGGAAAGCAGCTTTGCAGTCCTACTAACACATCACACATCTCTACATCCCCACAGACGAAGTCATTTCTTTTTTGTCATATATACGTCAACCTATAAGGCAGCAAAGTTACAGACTGCTGCTGGCAGTGTATGTAAAAACCTTTCAACACATCACATGCTGGCAATCTGCAGGGACAGATAACTAAGGAAAATAATTCCCCCGTTTGAAAAAGTTGTTACTGCAGTTTTTGATGAAGGAACATCTATTTTTGAACAAGAAAAAACCAAAAACTAAGCACTGCTTCACATACTTTGACCAGATAAAGGCAGAGAAAAAGAATTACCCTAATTATTCCAATGGAATTACCCTTTCTATTATCTCAAGTCAGAACCAAAGTGTCTTGCAGGTTTAGCAGACGTGTCTCTATAGTCTCAAACTGGGAAAACACTGTAGATAATACCAGGACTAGACACAAAATGAATGTACACATTGCTACAGCAATCAAAAATTACTTGAGTTTTACAATATAAAGTTGTGGGTTCAAATTTATAGTTGCAGTCACGTGTAGTGTAACCACCAGCATTAGCCACCTTCTGCAAAAGTTACATTAACATGACTCAAGACACCAACTACAGTGAAAGCTGCTTAAACACATTTCCAAATCATGCACCCAAGTCGATGAAAATATAAATCTGATTAATTTGCTTAACTATCTCACATTATACTGCATTTAACTGCATGTGTTAATATACTTGGTGGGTTTTTCACTGAATAACAGCAAACTCAAACCAACAGGGACTCCCAAGGAGAATTTTTTTCAATTCTCCATTGAAGTCTCACATACATTTGTTTTAGTAGCTTTCCTGTAAACAGAATTTAAATCATTTTACTACCCTCTCCCAGTTATGATGATGACTTCTTTAGTAACCTGAAGCTCATTATATTTCAGAGACAAACATTTTGCAATGACAGAGCAATGCTTCCCTAAGACTTCACACATGGGTGACTCAAATGGAGATGACTAGCTGGAAAAATTTACTGGGTTAAATTAGTGCTTCTCATTGAAATAACTTCCATATAGCAAACAAATTATTTTCCTAACACAGTAGTATTTTGCAAACACCATGTTTCCTTCTCATGACCCCTCCAGTGGCAAGAACACTACTGTTGTCCATGTTTGCAGGACTAAGAGTAATTAACTGGCCTCCTCTGGGACCACTACTGGCAAAGGGAGGAATGTTTCTACAGGAAATGTATAGTCTACACAGTTTATTTGGATAAATCATGCCTGACAAATCTGGTGGCCTTCTCTAACAGGCTTACAGTATTGGTGGATTAAGGAAGAGCAACTGGTGTCATCTATCTGGACTTGTGCCAAGTCTTTGATGCTGTCCCATACAGCATCCTTGTCTCCACATTGGAGAGACGTGGATTTGCTGCATGGACCACTTGATGGATAAAGAATTGGCTGCATGTCTCGGTCCATGACTCGATGTCCACATGGACACGAGTGATGAGCGGTGTTCCCTGGGGATGCTGCTCTTCAACCTCTGTGTCAGCAACATGGGCAGTGGGATTGAGGGCACCCTCAGATGGTTTGCCAATGACACAGAGCTGTGGGGTGCTGGAGGGAAGGGATGCCATGCACAGGGACCTGCACAGGCTTGAGAGGTGGGCCCACACAAACCTCATGGAGTTCAACAAGGCCAAGTGCAAGATCCTGCACCTGGGCTGGGCAATCCCAGGCACAAATACAGGCTGAGAGGAGAATGGATTGAGAGCAGCCCTGAGGAGAAGGACTTGGAAGCACTGGTGGGCAAGATGTTCAACATGAGCCAGCCATGTGCACTCACAGCCCAGAAGGCACCCATGCCCTGGGCTGCACCCAAAGGAGGGTAGGCAGGAGGGGAAGGAGGGGATTGTGCCCCTCTGCTGTGGTGAGACCCCACTGCAGTGCTGCATCCAGCACAGGAAGGACATGGACCTGCTGGAGCAAGTCCAGAGGAGACCACAAAGATGCTCAGAGGGCTGGAACAAGGAGCAATGGAGACAGGCTGAGACAGCTGGGGTTGTTCAACCTGGAGAAGAGAAGGAGGAGAACTTCTCGCATCTTCCAGAACTTACAGGGGCTACAAGAAAGGCAGTGAGGGACTTCTGACAAGGGCATGTAGGAATAGGACAGGGGGGAACAGCTTTAAACTGAAGGAGGGTAGACTTAGATTAGTATTAGGAAGAAATTCTTTGCTGTGAGGGTGGTGAGTCCCTGGCACAGGTTGCCCAGGGAAGGTGTGGATGCCCCATCCCTGGAAGTGTTCAAGGCTGGATGGGGCTTTGAGTTACCTGTTTTAGTGGGAGGTGTCCCTGCACGCAGCAGGGAGACTGGAATGAGATGAACTTTAAGATGCCTCAAAACCCAAACCATTCCATGATTTTATGAAAAATAAATACATACATACATGCATGCAAAGACAAATATTTCGATGCAAGTTTCTAGCCTGCTAGGTTAAGGGGAAAGAATTAAACAGATTCCTAAATGCTCCAGAGCTTTATGGCAACACCAGGCTCCTATGACAAGGGAAGGAAAGAATGATGAGACTTGTCAACCCTCACAGATTTATTCTGCATTCAAACCAACACACTTGGTGAGAACCAGAATTTTAAAAACAACAAACAAAAAACCCAAACAACACTCATCCCAAACAACCTGTCTTCAACTAGAAGCTTCTACCCCTGCCTGAAAACCACTTGAAGGTCACACAGAAACATCAGAACTAATTTTCAGAGACATCTGCCTTCCTGGCTCATGCCACAACACAGTTTTTAATGCAGTGTTTCTTTCAAAGTGCCAAGTGGACCAACAATGAAATAGGACTTCCCTCTTCTGTGGGTATTGAAATGTGTAATTTCTGAGAATAACATCACTTTTCCTATTTAAATACTCCTCACTGATTTCTATGAGATCCCCAAAAGAACAATCTGGGAATCTACAACCTCTTGTTTCCTCCACAGTCTCTTTTTTTCTTCTGTTATCCTACTATAACAGTAGTAAGATATCAGTATCAGTAGCCCTCTCAAGTTACCAGTTCAGCCAGAAATTTTCAGTGTTTTCTGCATAAATCTGATTACATCAGTTATTAACAAAGCTTAGCACAAGCTTATGAGCAGGTGAACCATCAGTCATTGTGCTGTAGGGCCAGGCCCATTCTGTGCATTTCAGTCAGTGTTTATCTATATATACACATAATGGGTTTTAAGCTCTAAGTCTTTCAGAACATTTTGTTCTGTTGAGGTTGGTAGTAAATGAAGCCCATGTAATTCAACAGCACAGCACCAGAGGGGTATGTGCTGCAGCTGGTTGTGAAAGTGTCAGCTGCTGAACTGAGAAAACAGACAAGCCAGTAACGTTTCAGGTAAAATTTTGTATTTCTCCTTCCTAAGCAAATTTTTAATAGCTAGTAGTTCTATCCTGTAGTAATTTGCCACTTAACCTGTGCACAGCTTCCACAAAAACCAAGTTACTAGATGGGTTTGGGTTTTTTTAAGATTAACATCTTCAGTTTTCAGCACTGGACACACTGCATACTAATCTAAAGGAAAGGTAAGAAGTATGAGCTCTAATTTTTAAATTTTCATCTTTCTGTACCAAAGAGTAACTCATACTCAGTTCACAGGTTATTCAAACCTTAGCCTGCTATAGACTTCGGTCTTTCATTTGAGAAACTAAGGATTAAATCACAGTTTTATCCTCAGCATGGTGGCTTCTCCAGTAGATTTCTAATGCTTGAAATAACCACACCAAGAGGAGAAAGAACCAAGTACAGTATAAGCTGAACATCCCCTACAATGTGTGCTCTGCATCTTATAATGCTCCTCCAATGGGACCAAGATGGCAAAGGAAAGGAAGGTCCTGTGCAGAGCGAGGCCCTCCGAGCAGCGTGTCAGAGAGAAATTGTTTTTCTGCTCCTTTTGATGGCAGATGCTTTCAAGTGAGGAAATTAGAAACAGGTGTGCCAGAGGGCACACACACGCACACACACACACACACACACACACATCCCTGCACCACACTGAAGAACAGGCGGTTCCAATTTTCAGACATGAAAGAGGCTCCTGTTGAATGGAAGGAGAACTGAAAACGGAGTTTGCTTTCTGGGAGCCACGAGCAGGGAGCCCTGACAGGCTGCTGGGGGAACACATGGGACCTCCACACACAGTGCTGGAACCTGGGCTGAAGGAGGACAGAATGGAAACTTGCATTACTCACATACAGGCAAGAATGGAAAAATTCAGCTGGTTTAGTCCCCTGCCGAAGTGTGTCTTGTCTTTTCAGAAGCTAAAGATGCAAGTTACAGGTTATCTGTATTACATTATCTATTCTACACAGCAGAGTCTGAACCTGGGGCTGTCGTTTCAGCTTTGATATTGTTATTTTCAGTTCAACAATAGCACCTAAAGTGTCAGTTAACAAGTTAAAGAACTACTGTTGCTGATTTCCTGAATAATTTCTAGTTATGCCTAATGGAAACACAGTGAAACCTGTATTTTATGTCATTTCCAACATCTCTAGAAAGAGCTGACTAAAAACTTGCAAGCCAGTGATTTTAAAAAACAAAATACAGTACAATAAAAATATTTGTCTGGCAGGACACTGATGCAGTGAGTTACATATTAAAAATTTAGTGTGTAATTCTGCAAAGACATTAAATGCTACAGTCCAGCAGGATGCATTACAGTATCAAATTAAAGTTGCATAACTTTCAGCTTTTTGTACTCCTATCAGCTGCTGCATCTTGTCTTCATACTAGCAGGGGAAATTTTTAACTTGCTGACCTGCTGCCAGGAAGAACACCTGCAAATAAAGTCCTGGCCAATTCCTAAAGCATTGATCCTAGAGGGATCAATGGAGCACATTCCTGCTGCAGACAGAATCCTTAGATGATTTACCTGCTAAGAATATGCAATGGAAACCTTCCAAAAGGTTGAAACTTTAGTAAATTTGGGTAAGTTTCAAAGATAACAAAAGACAAATTCAACATCCAGACAAACTGTCTCTAAAGTATCTTCTCTAAGGAAAGGTGGGAGAACATTTACTACGTCTGTAAGTTTTTAATATGGGCAAAATAAACTAAAATCACTCTGAAGAAGAATTCACTGAGCTTTTCTACAATTTTACAGACAAGAAAAGAAAAAGTTACAGAGGTACAATATGCCAAAAGCATGAATGCTTTACTTCTACATAATGGGAAACGGCTGATAACTTTATTAATAAAGTTATTTGTTTCAATTATTACGAAGGAGGATTTCAGATGTACGTCTAAGAGAGGTCAGAATGAAGGAAAAAATCTATTAAAGAGGATGTGCCTTTTACATTCATCTTTATATTTTGGAAGATTTACTTCAACTAATCTGAATAGGAAAAAGCAAACACTTTTCAGCCTAGGCTGCCTTCAGAAGTTTTGTTACTACTGTTCTCTCTGTAAAAATACTACACCTTTCCAAACTACACCAGTTTTGTCATATAAAGCTTAGAGGAAAGAAGCAAGACAGTAAGTTATGTGTTAGTTAACTCAACATATTCAACCATTTACTCCCCATCACAGACCAGTGTTTAAGACATACAAAGAGTTCAGTTTGCCAGTCTCCAATTCACTTTATATCCCTGCACCTATTTCAAGCCTAATTAAAATTTCAAGGCAATAAGCACTCTTTGGTTATTGCATCCAGCCAGTTCTGCTTCCCAACACTTCCCAAGGCAATCCAAACAACCAGCTCTGATCACTTTGAGGACAAACCCCTCAGCTTTGAACACTGGTACTACTGTGTTCCAACTGACTGCTTCTCAACGCTACCATTCCCACAAATCATCTCTGCCTGTGGCTTCCTTTCCCTTTCCCAAGCCTCCTGGTGGTGCTGAGTTAGTTCAGACACCACATGCTACGGCACTGAAGCCTCCAAAAGGCATCTGGACACAAAGGCTTCAGAGGTAAATACTGATCTGTCTGGAGATAGACCTCTTCTTCCCCTACCCTCTGGTTCACAGGAACAATGATATAACTCTCCTCCATATGCAGCTGCTTCATCTGTGATGCATTACCTATTATTCCCCAAACCTTACAGGACCAGACTGATTTTGAGAGATAATACATATTTCTACAAAGAGATTAACTGTATCGTAATATCCATCTCACACAGCGGAGCTCGAACAATCTGTGCAGGATACAAGGTTTGCATGTGAAATTCCTCTGGGCATTCGGAGCATGGAGGCAGGAGGACACAGGCCAGACACACAGTGCTGCTACTTGTGTGTTATCTCAGGCCTAAGAACACGTGTGAGGTTGAAGCAAGATTTATAATTACATTATAAATGTAATTCACCGGCACAGGTTGCCCGGAAAAGCTGTGGATGGCCCATCCCTGGAAGCATTCAAGGCTAAGTCACTCAGGGCTCTGGTCCAGTGGAAAGTGCCCCTGCCTATACCAAGATGGTCTTCAACACAAAGCACTCTATGACTCTACAAAGCAACACTGTCCAGGTATCCACCACTGGATCCTTGCAGAGCCACAAGTGCTCTCAACCCCCGGAGATCACACAGCCAAAGTGCTGTATCACAGTCAATTTATATGCATTAAAGCTTTGCTGAAAAATATTTACTCCAAGGATTTGCACATCGCTGTGGTTTGTGTCAAGAATGAGTTTTCAAGTAAGAACCTACAGATCAGTGGCTTCCACAAGGAGAGACCTTTTGGTCAGCAACCAATTTACCAAGCACAGGGCATCCACAGGTGTCATTGCCTGTTCCATTCTGCCTGCAAAAGCATCCAGGAGACACATAGTGGACAAAAAAGAACAGATATGAACAAAAAGTTTGAGCAGGAGAAGGCGGGAGAAGGAAGAGTGAATATACTTATTTCCTTATTGATGTGGATTTCAAAACCAAGAGAACCCTCCTTGAGTAGGGGGCTGGACTAGATCTCCAGAGGTTCTTTCCAAGATTAACAATTCCATGACTCTTCACAGCACAAAGTGTGCTATTTTTCCTTCAGGAATGATTCATCATATAGACATATGTAAGTCTAACACAGCTTTTGAACTATTTTGATGTAAACTCTAAAATGCCTTTATGAGAACAGAGGGCACTGCTTTGGACCAAAGACCTCACCAGTCCAACACAAGACAATTGTTAAGGGAGTTGGGCACCTTCACCTTATTTCCACAGAATAAATACAGGCTGTGTATGTATTCCTAAAACACTGCTGTTACCTGCATGTGATTTTCAGTCAGTCAGGAATAGGCTCTGGGCAGGGGAGAAGAGACTGCAATACTTTTCTCAGACTGAATCCTCAAGTACACCTCACAAATAAATCTCCATAAATCTGAAATCCCTGCTACCTTCTCAACACAACACAACTTTGGGCTCAGTCCTGAAGCCCAATTATATTTGTTAACATGCTCAATTTTTCTGAATGAGCTCAATATACTGCAAGATTCAAATCCTTCTTCAGAATTATAAACCATAACTGGGTTCTATTTAAATTCTCCCTAGGACATCCTATGTGCCTCTCCTGTAACAAACAGTCTCCTCAAATGGATTTTAGTTGCAGCTTTGTGTCACAGAATTTCTGCTTTTAAATAATGCAGGACCTCCTGTCTGTCTCCAGAAATGCAATATTAAAGGTTTGCTGGCTTCAGTGACAGATACTTAGACACAAAGTACACACCCAAGCACAAGGAATGGATAAGGAACATCTCCACTACCTACTGCTGTAAAGCTGGAACAAGAAATGCAACACATTGTTCTCAGTCTCTACACTTCCACTCAAAAATTCCACTTACAGATGCCTTTCAAAGCCTCACATTACTGCAACTTTAGTATTAATCTTTGTATTTATAGCTAAGGTTCTGTATATCCAGACAGAACTATTACTTTTCAACTTATCTCCCAGGAAAGGCACAGCCTCTTAGCCCAGCAGTATTACTTTTGGCACAGTTAGGGGATGAATATTCACAATCATCACGGATATTCCAACTGGGGAGGAGATTCAATGTCACACTTGATATTGTTTTGAATGAGAAGAATATGCACAAAGCCTTTGATTCCTATTGTGTTCAGGAAAAAATAGGAAATGTTTTCTTAAAGTACAGCCAAAAAATGGACTATTGTTTCTCCTGCGGTTGGGTTTTGTTCACAAATGTTTTCCCTCCAAATAATACCCATCTTCCTGTGTTTACATTCATATACCAACAAAAAACAGCCACTAAAGAGTTCCAAGTGGCTTTAGAAGTGTGGGTTTGGCCTCTTTTTTTTTTTTTTGGGGGGGGGGGGGGGGGGGGGAGGAGATGGTGGGAGTGCTTAAAGAGGAGGCAGTTCTGTTTGTGTCTGTGTGCACACACGCATGCCAAAGCTTTTAAACACCAGAGTTTGGCTTCTGCTGTGTTGATCCAAAAACCAGTTTAGCTATTACTTACATTTATAGCAAATGAAGGCCACTGGTCATGCTCATCTCATTAAAGCAGCTTTCACTCAGGCTCTACATCATTCTTGCATGGAATGGCACTTGTGTTACGCTGTTACATTTCACAATCAAGACTTCTCAGGTATCCTGGCAACTGCAAAATTCCCTGGGTTTCTTGAGTTTTAATACTGGTTTTGAAACACTTAGAGAATACCTGTAATATTTATGTCAATAAAGTCCCACAACCACTTTTTTTCCCTCCTCAAAAAAAATTTAATTTTTATTATAATTCAGAGTTTATAATTCAAAACACCTCCAAAAGTTGATAGAAGAAAAATCAGAAAGGTTTTACTTGCTTACACAGATCCTGAATAAACCTTGAATTTCAGGCCCTTTATATTCATTCCTAAGTTCCCCCATCTCCCCCATCCTGTCTTTAGAAAGTCTTCATCTTTTGATTTCAGTTGTCCCAGGCCCTGTTAAACTATAACCATAAAATACGAGTTTTACAATATCCCGTATTTTATAAACCTTGAAGTAACTTTTGAAAAGCCAACAAAAATAAAACCAAAGACAGTGTGGTTAAACAACAAGGCCAAGTGACTGTTAGAGGTATAAAATTACCGTTCAAGAAGTTGAAGTCATGCCCAAACAAGTTCAGAACCACCACCTTTGGCACATTCAATATAAAATCATGACAAAAATAGCCAAAAATATTTAAGAAACAACTTGCTAAAAGGCATAAGAACTAATACCAAATCCTCCCTGAAGAGGCAGAAGCAGAAGGCTGCCAGCAGCCACAGGGCCAACAGGAGATCCAAGAGGTCTTCAAATAATACACAACCACTGAAAGAAAGTTGCAGGAACTTGGAAGTACTTTAAATGAAGTAGTTGTGTGGCAATGTCTTCCCCCCCCTTCCCCTTTTTTAATGAGGCAGGTATTGAAAGACATGTCTCCAAGTGACGCTTCAACACGAGGGGTTTAGAACAAAATTAATAAAAATTTAAGAATAAAGCCTACTGTGTTTTCACTGTGACATTTAAACTAACACTTTCCTTTTTCCAAGAAAGCTTCTACAAAGGTAAACCACCACAGAATAAGAAAAACATTCCCAGCAAATTTTAAATAACTGCAAGTTGTTTCTTAAATAACTGGTCTTCTAAGAACAAAAAGAAATGAGAACCCTTGAGAAGTCACCCTGAGCTATTACAAACAAATACATCTCCAGCTTCTCAAGTCCCAGTATCACAGATTGCTAGAAGTTTGGAGAACGTAGGAGGTGCTTTTCCCAGCCATGGAGCTTTCCTTGGAGAGCTGCAAACCCCCTCTATGTGAAACAGGCCACCAAACTACCTGGAGCTCTGGTTCAAGCCCAGTGTGTCCATTCCACAGGGATTTCAACGGGCAAGAGTTTGTACCACTCTGAATTACTGCTCCAAACTCTCCTTTCTCCACACCACAGGTTCTCCCCAACCTGTTGATCATCACCCCCAAGACCCAAAGACATGAGCAATTCCAGAAGTGAGGAATCAAAACAACTTAGAAAACCTGGCCCTTAAAAATTGTGCATAGGAGACTAATGCCAAAGAACATCCCTTTCATGATATAACAGACTCTCAAAGCTTGAATTTCTATTCACATCTATCACTGAAAACAGTTAAATAGTCTAAACCAACACAAATGGGAAACTTATTTCCCAAAGAATACTGAAGGTAAATTATTTGGTTTAACATTCAGGAATACTCAGTAATTTTGAGCATAAAAAAAAAAAATAGTAGAAAAAGTTAGATTTGTGCCAAATTGACCATTTAAATTAAAAGAAAGAGACATGGGATAGTAAAACATTATTATATTGTGAAACCCCCAGAAATCCAAACTGACTGGAAATTTCTTTTACATTATGCTTTCACATACAGGTGTAAATGTCTGTGTGAAATGAAACATGAAATGAACGTGCACAGAGAAAACACAATCTTTTTATTTATACATAACATGCAAGCTTCGCTAGTTGTTTTTATTACAAAATGTCCAAACAAAACCCATTTAGAAGCCTAAAGAGGTGGGTGGGATCCCTATTACAAATGTGAGTTGCACCAGGTGACACTGGTGATCTTCCCTAAGGAAACAGTGCTGACCTTGGAGCTTTCAAATCTAGGCATCAGTACCTTTATTTTCTAAAAATATCATCTAACAGTGATGTATGTTAATGGATTATTTTCTTGCTGAGCCATGGCAGTTTCACCTGAATATTTGCAGATGTTTATGCCCCCATTGCCATTCCCTCTTATGATCCAGCCAAGTTCTAAGTTTCATTCTTTCAACTTCTCCTATAACTTAATTTTTCCGTCCCTTTACTCCTTAATTAAATTCATGGTTCGCATTGTTGGATGTTCATATTTTAAACAAGAGTCAGGCATCAATATATTTTAAAACTGCACTAAACATAAAGTACATTATAAAATAAAACATTATGAGCTTCTGAAAATGGAAAAAAGAATGGTATTGATTACAGAAGAGTTCTCACTTCCTGTAAACATTTCTATCTCCCTCTCCCTCACAGACATACACACATTTACTTTAAAGGAAAACCAGAAACAAGAGTTTAATTAAACACTGCTAGTCTGAATTTCAAATCAGTGAATGAACAGATGGCCATGCTCCATAGACTGCCAGCAGGCCACTTCAATTAACTGGGACTGGAAGAGCAGGGGAATGTCATGGAAGCTACATTTGAACCAAACAAACATACACATATATGTGTGTGTGTGTGATAGTTAAAAATAGTGTAACATTAAAGTATTTCCCACTATAAAAAAAAATGGGACCAGCAAATTGGGAGGAGGCTTCTATTTAAGGCCCTCATTAAACCCAGACATCTCCTCCAAGTGCATCAGGATGCTTGTCAGTATTTGCATAGGCTTCAAATCCAGCTGACTTTGTAAAGAACAGCTTAAAAAAGCTGAATAAAGGTGTCCTCAGCTTTTCTACAAACGATCTCTAGTACTGAACTTACACTCCCTAATTAATAAGGTCCCCCACTATTAAAATAGATTTGTTTACATAGGTAAGGATTTATTCAACTAAAATCAGTATTACACTGAAATCAATTCCCTGAGTAGAATCATTTTCTGAGCCTTCTGCGTTCAGTAGAACTTTCCCTTGAGTAAGAACTAAAAAGGACATTTCTGTTACTGACATTGAACTTAAGGGTGAACATCTACAAGTTTTCACCAGTGCAAGACAGATGTAAATACACAAGGAATTAGGTTTCCAACTCCAAAAGCAACACAGGGTAGAGTTCTGATGCTCTTCAGCCTGTGTCAAATTTTAATTGTGCACCCCGTTCCCTCGCTGCCCCCACTGTTTCTGTATCAGGACTGACTGTGCAGTGCCCATGGGACAGCCCTGACATCACCTACACATGAACTGGGCAGATTTTCTCTCCTCTCTACTGATTGCTGGTAACTCTCACCACCCAGCAGTGGTCCACACCAGACATTTCACATCCTGACATAAGCACTAAAGAAAAAGTGTTACTGTTTAAGGCTGTTCATACAACTGGGGAAAGAGAAAAAACAAAGAAGAATAGCAAAAAAAAAGAGCAAAAGCAACTCCTGCATATCTTCACCTTAAGGCTTTTGTGTTCTACAACATTCACTAAAATTGTGTAGAGTTATCTTTTCAATGGCTGTTCCAGACAAGCTAAAACATCCCAGCTTATACTCTCAAATCTTACATTGCACTGTCTTCCTTGTTACAGTTTAGTCAGTTTTTGTGGGGTTTTTTTTCTATCTCATTTTTACTATTTCTTCAGTCCTTTTACATTTTGCAGACCTGCTGACAAACTTGATTTTACAGCTGGTATCTCCAGTGCCCACATGCCAGCAGAGAGAACAGCTCTGTGTGACAGGTGGCTGGGAGGCATCAAATAAAACACTTCTGTGTGTCCAGGACCTCCAAAGACAAGAGAAACTATCCCAATTCTTACATTACTTTCACAATTTATGAGTAAGTATGTTTCCTTCCTTTCAAAAGGAAGTGGAAAAGGCAAAAAGAGAGATGAAGAACAAGTCCACTTAAACATTTTCTTGTAATAGGAACTAAATATCTTGGAGGGGAAAATGTTGTTTGTAGTGTCTCTGTATCCAAAGGACCCTCAAATTATCCTAGTCCCTCACAGAAGGCTTCCAGTCAGAGGAATTCTGCATTTAACACAATATTGGGTTTCTTCACAGGACTGCTGACTAAATACATAACAAATACTGCACATCCTGCATTTAAAGACAATATGACACATAAATTTATACACAAATAAATGATCCAAACATAGAATACGGTTTGGAAATAATATTGGTATTTAAATCATTCATAGAAATAATTTATTTGAAATTTGCAAACTAATTCCATTACAGAAAGATAGAAATTTTGTTAAATATTTATAAAAGTAGTAAATACCTGAAGTACTCACAGCAGTGGAGTAAGGGGTATGTGCTCCTGTATTTTCAGCCCAGCAGCCACAACCATAAAGAGCTGCCTAAGGAAAGAAGTGTAACATTTGTAAATTTTAAGTATACAAGATTTTTGGTTTGTTCCCTTTCCTTAAAAAAACCCCAAAACAATCTCAGACCAAAAACAAGGAAAAAAGAAACCCAAGAAAAATCCAAGTGTTAATACAAAAGATAAATAAGAGCATCACCACTGTATTGCAATTCCAATCCATTTTGCTACATCCTCTTTTACTGTTCTTCAGATCTGAGTGTTTCTCATAGACCTGTGGTATTCTAACCTAACTTACAAAAAAATGAGGGTTCAGATATTCCTGTTCATATAAAACATCTTTAACTTTGCTATTCCAAAAAAACCCCAAAATTCTTAAATAAACTGCTTTTAGGATAGTGGCAAAAGTCAACCAAAACTACAGCAGTACAGCAATGGAGGAAAACATTTCTGATGCACCTCAAAATTCCCTCACCTAGTAACAATAAGGTGACACACCATAAATA
>VXBX01008695.1:1377386-1413917 GCA_013400415.1 Scytalopus superciliaris | reverse complement strand
AAATATTAATAACATTAATAATAAATAGAAATAATTCATAAATATAATAGTAACTAAAAATACCTCATCACAAATACCTGATGTGTTCTTTTAATACCTATGTCACTTCCAGCAATTCACAAGATCATTTGAAAACTAATTAGGACAGCTTTCCTAAATATTGAGGGGAAATCTTATTTTAAAATAGTTTAGGCATTTAAGAGACTATTTGTGGTATTAAGAAAGTATTTAAGCTCAAGAAATTAACTTATTAATGTCTCTGGCAAAAGGCAACTCACTACAGAACACCCTCTTACCTATCCATGTTTTACTGCACTGATGGAGGACACTACAATTTGCATTTCAGTGAAAAGGCCCTTGAGTGGAGAACACCAGTTTTGCTGACACTGAATGGTCATTCCCAACTCCCAAACTGGGCAATAATCACCTGGCCAACTCTTCCAGGATGTTTCAGTGCTAAACCTCCACTGGAGACAGCAGCAGCTACATTTCCTTCTTGGTCAACAACAACTGCACCAACTGTGTCCAACGTTCCTGAGTCGTTCTCCTGCAGGGCACACAAACAGAAACAACTAGTAAAAACAGTATATTAAAGGCAGATTATACTTGTTAGGGATGTGCAAACTACACAAAACCAAGTGACAGGCCTGGCAACAAAACAGATTGATCATCATGCACATTGTACCCATTGTGCTGCCATCAATCTTCCCAAAATGCTCTCTTGCCTCAGACAGGACACAAAGAAAACTTCTCTGGAAACAAGGAGGTAATAAACATCTCAGAACTCATTCAGAAACATCTCAGGACTCATCCAGTACTTAAATCACTTGCCTTCACTCACAAAAGTGCCAAAAAGACTCTCTCCTTAGCGGTGGCCACTTGCCCACTAAGAAGTGATTCAACAACTTATTTCAAAGGTGCCATATCAAAAGGCTTCAAGGTGGAATTTTCAGAGGTTCTGATCTTTACAGATGTGTGATTTTAAAAAAAAAATAAAATCAAACAAACAAACCCAAGAAGCAGTTCACCATGTAAAGAGAAAATGCTGATATTCTGAGCCTGACAAAGAGAAGCCTTGAGAAGAAGTGTCCCATTCTTTCACCCAGACTTTTTGTCAGTTCAGGAACCTTTATCAGGCGAAAAAAAATAACTTTTGCTCACTAGAGAAGTGTCCATACTTCCATCACTTCTGAGGTAGGTTTGTCCCCCTAAGAGAGGGGTCTGCCACCATTCATTCCTGCCTGTTGTTACACAAACACTTCCACTCTCTCACCTTGGATCTTCACGCCCTTCCTCTCCTTCCTTAATGCACCATGTTCAGTCACTCCTAGGGAAAGGGTAGTTTTCCCCTCTCTGCCTGGGCTTGCCCTGGATTCCCTTCCCTGCAGAACCCACAGCCAGGCACCCTGACTTCATGTCCAACCATGCACACAGCGTGCAGTGCCCAAGAAAGTAAAATTAACAAACCAAACTGAGCCATCAGCCACCACACCCTCCATAGGTGCACACTGCTGCTGCATAAGCCTCAAGCCTCTAATAGAAACTTAACCAATGAAATCATGCCAAAGGATATTAAGCTTTTCGTATAAATGTGAATTTTCCAAACTAGGATCCAAAGGGAAGAAGACTAAGAAAAAAAAAAATGCACCCAACTACTCCAAGTTATCAAGTTCCCATCATCAATTAAAATTTCCTTAGGCATACAATGCCACGTATCAAGCAGGATTTTTAGGATTTAGGATTTTACAGTGCTGATGATACTCTGGCCACACTTGAGTTAATACTATGTCAGTCTTAAAAGGAAAAAATCTGCAATGCAGCACTACAGTAACTCTCAGGTAACCGGAATTGCCAAGCAGAAGTGCCATCCTTGGCTTTTATCCAGACTAACACCAAGTTTTTTCCTCTGCACCTACACCTGTATCTTCCTTAGCAAGTTCTACACTCAGAAGCTGGCACTGACCATATTCAAGATTAAATTAAAATTAAAGCAGATGGATGTCCTAACAGCAAAGCAGAGAAACAGCTTAAAGAGGGGGGGAAAGTTACAGACTCCGGGTCTCCACTGGCACTGGGAAGAAGAGCAAGTTGAAAAGCAGAGGAAGGAAAAAATCAGGATCAGGGAGGGTAGGAGGAGAAGCAAAAGAATTCTGAGGACTGGAGTAAAGGGGATAAGAAAAGAGTAAGCTCCCTTCTGGTTGTAAAGATGAAAGAAAATCTCATGTGCAATTGTATTTCACAAGTCCCAGGACTTGCAGACACAGCCTAACTGAGGCAATATTAACCAGTTTGAACAAAACTCATCAGTGCATTGAAAAGGTCTTAAGCAGCAGAGCAGCCTGGAGGTGCAGATTCCCATCCTTGGAGGTTTTCCAGATCAGACTGGACAAAGCTCTTCCCAACATGAATTCTCCTCCAATTTCTACACAGAGAATAACTACTAATATGATACAGGTTTTGTTGTCCATTCCCTGTTCCCTTTTATCAAAGGAAATTATACCCACAATAAGAAACTTAATAGACCACTACAGGTATGAAAATCAAGCCTGTCAGTTAGGAAATACTAGAATTAAGGCCACCTGTGCAATCCTAATTCCTATTAAATCAAACATTTTGGGGTCCTATAATGAACAGAAATACATCTTAGAAGGATGATCAGTAAGTTTTTCACATCATCTGACAGCTTAGAAACAAGGTTTACAGCCTTCTTTGCAGCATCTGTAAAACTACCTGCTCAGTCTGCCATCCACCTCCTGCCTTAGCTCTCACATGCATCAAGTATTCTTCAGTACCTCTAGTACTAATTTCTTTTTTTAAAAAGATATTTTGATCAAAAACCCACAAGCACTTGCAAATACATGCCAGATGAAAACTTTCTTCACCATTATTTCATTTCAGAGATCTATTTCCCATCAGTATGTGCTACCAATTCAGAGGCAGTTTGCTTGCTTTGGATTATTTTAATTTTTAATGGGGCAACTTAGGAGGCTGGAAAGCTTTCCTAAGGGAAGAATTACTAAGGGAAGGTTGTGTTGGCCCACATCTGCATCACTGAAGCAAAGGAATTCTGTATTTTCCTTCTCAGTAGTATAAGTTGGGTTGTTTTTCTTTTTCCTGTGATCACAAAGATTCACTGCTATATAGGTGATGCTGCATTTATCCTTGCTCAGCAAACTGCAGACCTGTGGGGACCAGTTCTAGTGCATATCCAGAGGGGAAAAAGACATTGTCAGATCTATTCTAGATTATTCTGTTTGCTCCCATTTCGACATTCTTGACTTCACACACTTACAGGTTTAGAGTTTAAAATATTCTACATATGTAAACTGTACTGACAACTGACTTCTGAACCAGTAAATGAAGAGCTCCAATTTAACAAAGGAAATTCCTGTATATCTCCATACAAAAAGGCATCATGTGCCTGAGGAGTTCCAGGCAGAACACACCTGGTGGGAAGACTTTCAGCATCACACATTTCATCTCTTCAAACCATATGAATGTTGAAAAATACAGGATCCTGTCAAGCCACCATCAGGATAATCAAACCGATTCTGTTAAACACCACAATTCACAAAGTCAAAACTGAGCCCAAATGTTGTATGGGTCCAACAGGGACTCAACAAGATTCAGCTTGCTTGTCTTTATCTTTTTAAATATTTGATTTACTAATTTAGCAACTTAGATTTAATTTGTTGTTTTTTACTTCCCTAAGGAAACTTGGTTATTACTTGGTGATACCTGCTAACAAATTCCATATCTGACTTCAGCTAATAATTTAGCACTACCAGGTCCACTGCAAAAGCACTTTGGGGGGGTTTAAAACTGTAGTATTGCAACCTAAAAATTATGTATAAAACTATGTAGTTAGTATTTGGCATAGAAACAATCAAAGGTCAATGTGCAAAGTAAGACCTCCATTATTTTATTAGCTTGCATTTTGTGACAGGAGAGGAAATTAATTGTATGAAACCACGGCCCAAACACTCAAACTTATTTAAGAAGGTGCACACAAAGCAGGGAGATGCTCATCTGTTGTTATGCAGAGTTCTAACAAGTCTAGAAGAGTCTAGAAGTCTCATCCTTCCCTTTTTCTGCACATAAAATCTTCTGCACATAAAACATTACACAAGCCCCTGAAGAAGGAATTAATAGGTTAGGAGAGCTCTACTCAGTGCCCACTGAAAGACTGTACACACAGGGACTTTATTCTCTTATTTTGAGATTACTAAGAACAATGACCATCAACTCTTCTCTGGCAGGATCGTAACTGACAAAATACAAAATTAATCAGATTGGAGCAATTAGCATCTCTATGCTATTACCCAAGCATCTGATCTGGACAACCTAAACCTTCCCAGTTTAACAGGAGTTTGATGTGCAAAGAAAACATTGTGTCTGACTTCTGTATGCAAGATGAGGGAATTATTTCATACCACATTTCCAGAGATTAGTTTTGTTGGTTTGGTTTCGTTTTATTTTAACTAGAATGAATGAAAAGTATTCAGGTTTCTTTTCCCATAATAAATGGATTTTGAAGTATACTTTTGAAGTCTATGAAGGATTATTATCAAAGGCCATTTCAGAATGAATGTGGGCTGGAAAACTTACTTCTTTTTTTAAGGAATAGGAAATACATAACATTCAAATTCCTGTTCAAACTGCAACACTAAATAAGACAGAATAGGACTGCCATAGTTGACTGCTACACTTACTGTTACCTGCACAGAGAGATAAATATTTTCTAGATATGTTCAGTAGCTGAAGAACAGGAAACTGTTGATTCCACTCACATAATAATAAAAAAACCCTGATTTTAATAAAACTCAAGCTAAATAATGTTATTTATGGAGTTAAATAACTATCCTATAAAGTACTAACTTATGAACACTAATCTATATAAAAAATTAATGTGTACTAGCAGTTCTTAGTGCCACTTATTGAAATAAAGGAGATGACAACTCCTCTTACAAGTAACTTCAGCATAGCTGTAAAAAAAGTTTGTAACAGCAAATAAGACAAATCAAAATTAGGGTTTTTAGCCAAACTCTACTAAGTTGTTTTCAGTGACAATTTCCTCTGGTAAAAGACAGGCTGAGAGTAAGAAGACAAACATTTACTTCTGGTATTTACTGGTGCTCGAGGAGAAGAACTTGAGAACAGCATCTGGCTGAATGAACACATCAGTCACTCCCCCTCAGAGTATGTTTAGTTAATTCATACACAACAATTATTTCTTAACTGTGTAAACCAGTAAGACACTACAACTTAAAAAGGTCTAAATTTTTGCACCTTCAAAATTTGGTGAAGTTATTAATGGATCTTCCTATGTGCAGTTGTACAACCCCCTGCAAATCCTGTGTTGAGTCAACAATGAAAAACACAGGAAACACAAAATTCCATTTACTCAGCAAATAAAAGTCCTTTAGTAAATTACACTGCCAAGTTTTTCCACACAGACTTCGACAAATTTCAACAGCCTCTCATTGTTTTAGAGCTTGGTATAATTTCATTTTTATTGAAAACCAATTTTTAAAGGTGTATTTTTCTTTGTAGCCAGTGACATTTCTCAGCTAAAAACTTTCAAGTAATTGCAGTCCTTTTGGTCTGCAATATTATCCCTTCACACTTCTAGCTATGATTTCCACTCAGCCTCACCTTTGTTAACATCCTCTCTACCTTGCTCTCCTCGCAGCTTGCAGGACTGGCAACAGAGGCACATCAGCTCAGGTGTAGCAGAGCTGAAGCTCAGCCAAACCAGGTAAATAAAACAGCTCTGAACTCCTGCTGAAAAGGACAGTGCAGGTCCAGAGAGGCACAGCAGATAAAAAAAGTTACATGAGTATCTATGAACTAGAGTCTAGCTTTGACAAGATTATCTTCTAATTATCTGAGTATTTAAATGGTTCTAAACCAATTATTTATAAACTCTTTCGGCGAGCTCAGCTTTGACAGTGTGAGTTTTGGGACATGCCTCATCCTTGCTCAATGTCTCTTTTCCACTAGCTTGGAGAGAATTATTCTACTTTAATTTTTTTTTTAAATTTGATTTTCTAAAGGGCAAAACATTCAGGATGTGCCCAGCAAGCTGCAAAGCCAGCATGTTGTGTTACTGGATTACTTACCAGTGAGTGGAGCTCTATTTGATCACCTCCTTTACCTACCACCACTGGCCTTTGGGGATCTCCCACAAGTGCTGCACAGGACTCTGGAGCCCTTGAAATTTCAAATTGCAGGTTGGTAAGCTCATGCATTGGCATTTGTTTCGAGCATTGACTTGCCCCTTGTTACATGAACATCACCACTCACAGAGACCCCTCCTCCCTCAGCTACACTGGAACATTTAGTTTCACAAGGAGGGGTGTCAAGTCCTGCAAACAGGAAAGGTTCCAAACCAAAGGACTGACTTCTCCCACCCCCTGCAATCCTGACTTTCTATACAGGTCTTATCTCCTTGAAAATAGAAAAATTAGCACCATGCTAGGGAAAACTTCTTGACTAAGACTACAGAAGAAAAATGCCTAATTAATTTATCACTTGCACAGACTACAGAGAATAAAGGTTTTTTGCCAATTCTCAGGGATTTATGTTATTTATATCAATATATGCAACTACACAGTGGTCAGACACCTTATCAAAGCAAAGAGAAGTGGCCAGTCTGAAAAGCCCACAGGCCTCAAATAAAGCAGAGGCATTTAACTTAATGAGCTATACTTTGATATTCAACAGTAAGCACAAATACTGCGAGTGACAGTCTCGTAGGTAACAAAGGCTCTGCACTCCTGCTAAGAGGGGAACAGAGGGAATGCTGGTAGTTTTGCAGCACAAGTAATATGGGCCAGGTCAATGCTAGATGCATGCACAGATGCACATGTTTACCTACCTGGTATTTCAAATTTCACCACTTCCAGCTCCATAATGCAGAGCGCTCAGGAAACATTAAAAAGTGGGAAACACTGACACAGATCCCAAGCTAAAGAAAATGTTTTGGTAAATAATTATCTGTTTGTGTTTACATTTGTCACATTTCCAGTTCAAAATGAGCAAAATACTTTTCTTAGCTTAAATGAAATACAAAGTGATGGTTTGGTTTTCAAATACAGAGGCAGAAAGTTTCAATTGCACTAAGTTATCATTGTATCATCTAAACATTGGGATGGTCAGGAAGAAGTGGATTCAGAGGCTACATTAATCTTATCATATGTGACATGAAATTTATTAGCAATTAACTGCAAGTTTAGGATGACACAAAAGAATTTGAAACAGGAGCTAACCTGTTCATTTGATTGTCTTCTTTTCTTTAGTTGAATGAGATCTGTTTCCACCTTTTCGGCCAACTCCAGCTTCCTCTTGTTCCTCTTAAAAGCTGCTAAACTAAACCCTATAAAAATAGTTCAAAAGCATGTAACTAAGTAAAATTTACTTAATTTAAGCAAGTATTGATAAGCTGACATTTTGAAGGACACATCCCCCACTTCTTTACTGATGGAAAAAGCATCAATAAAAAAGCCAACAACTAAGTATTGAATTTTCGGTACAAGATGTTTACATCTTTTCCTAAATTAAGAAGTTCTACTATTATTGAGCAACAGTGATAAGTGAAACATGTTGTAGAAACACATTGGTGAACACATGGAAGTTATGTTGGTCTAAGTATCTGTTTGGCAAAGAAGCAGCACTGCACAGAAAGGAACAGAATAAGTGGCTTGTGTTAAAATTATTGTTTTTGACTGCTGACAAGTAAATAGATACCATGTGAGCTCACTCTGATATCCATAAACTTAGGCTACTATTTTATTACCTTAATTGCATGTGTATGTTTACCCATATATTTAAAGCCACACAATAGTCTAGCAATAGCTTTATGTTCCATAATCCAGCACAGTCTTAAAGACCACCTAGGTCTTGAAAAGGCAAACATGTATTTTCCACATCTAAGTCCCACATTCAGAAAGGAAGTGTTCTCTAAAGTGGAGTGAAAAATAAAACTGGTATGCTTAAGAGACCAAAATGACATGTTCCCATTTTAGAAGTTTCAGTTCATGAAAAAATTGCAGATATTGACATGTTTAAATTGGTTTTGACTCAATATGACCCACAGATTGTTTTAACATCCTCTGTAAAACGTAAAGAGGTGGGGGGGAAAATGTCTTTTCTCACTTGTTTAATCACACCAAATCAAGCTATTGGGAGAGCAGAGTAATTTGAATTTGTGACTTACACAAGTAAGTTCTTCTATTTTATCCATTAACTTCAAAAAAAAAGGCGTTTTAAATGAAATCCTGAATATAGCTACATCCCTATTATTCAGAAAACTGGAACAGCTGCATGAACAGTCCAGGAATAAAGTTAATATTGCAGAGCCAACAGAACACAAAGGTTTCATTTACAATTCTCGAAGTAACAGAGAGTGAGCATTTTCCTGCTTTGAAACTTCTCCATGCAGGTGCCAAATTCACACAGTGAACTCTCCTTTAAACCTGTTTTTAGGTATATAAAACTGGATCTTAAACTACCAACAGTTATTCAAGTATATAACCTAAAAGTAACAAGAAAGCTGGCATTTCTCCCCAAAAACCTAATGAATACCAGTTTCTTAAAACTGTAAACATATTAATCTGCCATCACCAAGAAAGGAACTTGTTCTAATGTACAGAGCTGATTAATGCAGCTACTTCGGACAACACATTTCTGTGTTTGAAATGAGGTCTAAGAGGTGAAATCCAAACACTTGATAAGGGGGAAGAGCCAAAGAATCAGTTTAGTCAGGTACTAATTGGGGTGGGGAGAAATAAACAACAAACCTCACACGCATCAAGAACCTGTTAAACAGAAGCACCCTGAAATAACCAAGCCAGGACATTGTTTCTGAAGAGAACTTTTAAACAGGAGCACTTCTAAACTGCCATGAGTTCCCCAAGCACAGCAAATCCCTGTGGGCAGAGCGCCAAGGGTGAGTAGGAATTGGGTGTGGCCCTGATATTCCTCAAAGCAGGTATTACAAAGGGCTAAAAACACCTAAGCCTTTACCTGCTGCTGCCACTGGTCCTGCCCAGTCACAAACCAGGTGTACCTGGAGAGGCAAAACAAACAGGAGCCCACACATGCAAACCTGAATTAGAAGCTTTCCTTGCACTTCAGAATCCAATATTCCATGTCCTGAAACCTTCTGCAGTGTTTGCAGGTTCACCAGTTCAAAATACAGAGCACACATGGGCTAGTTCCAAGCTGCCCTCCCAGCTGCTATGTGGGCTCTCAGCACCTCCACTCCAGCTATACCTTGGCAGCAGATTTAGCCTGTTTCAGTCACTTAAGTCCTCAGTCCTAGCTAAGCAATTCATTTTCAGAGCTCACCTTGTGCTTTAAGATTGGTTGTTTTTCCAAAACAAGAAAAAAAACCCCTGAAGATTTGCCTTGAAGGATCTAACTGTGAACAGTAAGTTCTTCCCTGTATTTTTAATCCAAAGTGGTAAGTTGGGAAATGTAGGGCAGAAAACGTGTCTTTATTAACATACAAGTATATCTATCTTGGACCATGTCAGACAGATCACGAAAGTTCTCTAGTAACATACAATGATGTAGGTTGGAAGGGATATTAAGAGGTTGTGTAGTCCAATCTCCTAAAAAACACAAGTCCAAATTAAAAGGGCTGCTTAAGAACTTGTCACGTTTGAACATCATCAATGATGGAGATCTTGTGATTCAGGTTTAAATCTCAGGTTTAAACAAATACTGTATTAATTCACGCTCTTCAGTTTTATTCAGTTTATCATGAAACATCACACCTTTCCACCCTGTGAGGGAAATTCAATCTAGTCAGACATCCCCTAGAAGGGAAATTCTTGTGCTCACACTACATTCTTCAGAATGGTCATTAGGACTAACTTTCCTCTGAAAGGTGAAGATTTTGTTTTAAACAAGGGCTGGTGAATAACAACCTTTCAATAGTAAAGCAAAATAATTATTATCAATAATTATTAATTCCTTTTAGCAGGATAAACCAGCTAATACCTGCAAAGCGTTCAAAGAACTGTGAAAGAAAGGATCAGTTTACAAATCAAAACCAAGCAATTTTTTCCCCTTACACAGTTTTATGCCCAACTTCAATTAAAAAATAAAATGTCTTGCATCTTATATTCAAATTTTTTTCTCTCCAGAATAAGGAAGGGAATAAAGACCAAAGCAAGTGAAAGGCTGCCTGCCCTCAGTTTATTCCTGTCTTGTGATGTTCTATCTATGTAAAACCACTATAAATGCCATTAAAATGAGCAGTACTCCAGTTGCTTTGTCTTGCTCTACTAGTGACAAAAGAAAGTGGAAAACTCAAGCAAGCCTCAAACTAAACAAATGAAAGATGAAATCAGAGTTTTCTGAAAATATTCTCTGAGTTTGATCCTTGACAAAAAAAATATTCTTATAGGGTTTTAAGTTAAATAAAACTAAAATACTATCCAGGATTCAAATGTGCTTGGTTAACAATGCACACACACATAACATGGAAAAGCAACCCACTGCTAATTTATTTTGAAAATAAGCAAGTACTACACAGAGAAGAAAAATTACTACACATAGTTTGAGTTCATAATTCACATTAAATGCAAAACAAAAACTCAGCTTTGTGGTGCAAGGATCCTGAGAAATTTAATTTGTCCTTAATGACAGTATAAAAACCACTCTCACCTTCTCCAACAAGACAGCACATTCCAAGCTTGAGAAGAGGAAAGGGACACAACACAGTGATGAAGACAGGCATGTTTTCCTAAAACAAATGTAATATAGCTACATCAGCCTGATGTCACCTGGGCCAAGGAGAAAGGGAAGTAAGAGAGGCATAGCTTACTGACTGGGGAGAAAACTGGAAAGAGAGGGAAGAGAGCAGATGGGATTTTAGTTGGAAAAATTTTTGGATCACAGCCCAGAGGTACTGTTGTTGGAATCTCTGGAAAGGTATTCGGTAAAACATGCTTTGATTTTGCTCAAGTTAAGTTGTAAATCAAGTAAGTGCTTTCAGCTTCAAATCCCTGGCAGTTTGGTGTTCCAGCTCTTGCTTAGGAGAGCTGAGTCTTGGGAGCCACAGGATACACCCAGCTGTTCTGTTCTGCTCCCTCATTTATGCACCTACTGGCATAAAGAAAATACTGAGCTGCTGGGAAGAGGAAGATTAAAAAAATGGATCAAAAACTCCCCAGCTTTACAAAAAGTTTGTGTTTGTGTTTAAGTGCCACGAGGAGAGGTTGGTATTAGAGGATGTGGTGTCAGAACGTGTACTTGAGAATACGATGTGCTATCTGTAAATGCACAAGAAGAACCTCACAGGCACGTGGTGCTCAAAGCTAACACTGGTACAGATGTTCCCATTATCAAAAGGTTCTGGTGTCCCTGGGTACCCTGATGAGAAAGGACCACAAGGCCTTCATTACATAATTAATTAGCAGAAGATTCATCTCCTGAACTATCACGGCTGGGCAATAAATGCAGCTTTTTTACAGGCTTTTTTCATTGTTATCACCACCTCCCACAAAGAGATGAGAAAGGAATTCTCACCAGGCAGGTCAGTGGAAGAAAAAGAAAGAGATCATTAGTCTCTGAGGCAGTCCAGAGATGCCATCTGTGTGCCACTTGCTTGCCATAAAACTTCCCCATCATTTACTCATCTCTTGTACTAATGCTGTTGGCACTCTGATCACTCCCTCAACTACTTTTACTGTTACACTATGCACAAGTAAAAATTTAATCAAAAGTCTTGACAGTTCTATCAGATGACAATGCAGGGACTAAATAAAGGAAAGACGACTGTATTCCCCATTCTACACAGCTTTTCAGAACTTTTTCTTAGTCACCTTTCACAGCCCACGAGAAACAATGCAGAGAAGAGAAAATTAGATTTGTCCTATTCATGGAGTTCTTGAAACTGTTGAATTGTACATACAAAACAAAATGCAAGACTAAGGAACCTTTTTTTCCTTAATAATGGTACAAGTGATACACATCTACTAGTTAATTTTAACCCTGTGTACTTTAAATAAGCCTGAGGCTGACAGTTTATTATACTAACATTTTACTACCACTTACATTTCTTCAAAGTTAATGCACACCATATTTCCTTAAAATCCCCATGTTTTTATTCCCCACACCTATTCCCCTACATATTTTCAGGCTAGCTTAAAAATTCAGAAAATACTGACGTGAGACAATTAAGTTTTCAAATAGAAGTAGCAAATACAAATTTCTAGCACCACTTAACTGCAGATCAAGGTCAGGACAACACTCAAACCTTCCTGGTTATAGTGGTGGTACAGCAAGGTGGAAACACAAACACCACATCCAATGTTTCTATTACAGGCATTACAAATTATTATGCAACCTGTAAGTTGTTCAGCAGTCCTTGTTTACAAGCAAACTGTAAATTGAATATACACTAAGGAAAGTCTAAGAATGTTTTTGAATCTTTGAGGTACAGACCAATCATATAGCACCCCCTGGCAGACAGTTCTTAGAGTCAGCTGAAAGAGCCAGAAAGCAAAGCTTTGTGCATTTTATCTTTCTATTCCATATTAAAAGAGAATACAGCTATTGGAGAGAAGAAAATTAAAAAGGAATATACTAGCAAATTAGTTAACCCACAGGAATTCAAATGATCCTGTGAAGAATTCTGTTGAGCAGTTGCTAAAATAAATGGCACAAATGAAAACAGGCAGATGAAAATAAATTTCATTTTAACAAAGCTATTTTAAATGACAAATTAACACCACTCAGGCTTGTGTTGGGACTGACAGACTAGTAGTGCTACTTCTTATGTTGCCACACTTTGACAGAGACAGCAACATGAATGGGGAAAAAGGCACTTAGCATCAAAAGCATATTTAAAAAAAATAACCTCTCTCTCTCTCTCAGAAAATCACTCTGTAGATCTCTGCTTCATAACAAGAACTCAGGACAAATTGCTGCTGGACACAGCATTTTTTACTACTGCCTGTAAGAATTCTCTTTTTCATCCATCACCCTGAAAATTTTCATTCAAAGTATCTTCTAAGTCCTTTTTTCCTGGGTAACTCACAGCACTTGGCTGTTCAGATTGGCAAGTGAAACTACAATATTACGTACAAATCCAGGGAGGATTTACATCGTGTATTCACATTAACCAAGCCTCCTAATCAAATCCCCCTAAACCCTTCAGTTTGTCTCTCCAGATCACTTCCAGTCTGCCCCTACAAACAAAGGAACAAAACATGTCTGAGCCACTGCCTGATCCTCACAGCACAGTTCCAGCAACAGGGCACGTGTTTTTCTTAATGCAGAAAGGAGAGAACTGGGAGTGGGGCAAGTTTTGGGGCTTTGGAGGAGAGGTTGGCAATACTGGTGGGCAGGAAGACATGCAGTGTCACCAGAAGTAGAACAGTCTGCATGACACTCATGAGTCAGGACTCTGGGATAACACAACGGATAAGGGAAGGGGAGTAGATATTTGTTCTATTCTTACATTCTTCCTTAAGCACCATTTGTGGCTGCTCTTGGATTCCAGTAATTGAGTTTCATGGATGCACTGCAGCTATTTTTGTTCTAATATGACATAATTCACTGAAGTGCTTAAGGTCATTTCCACAGTTCCAAGTTTGCTACATTTACCTTCTTTCTCTTTCCCTCTGAAGACTTTAAATTGTAAGCAATTGAAAGATGCTGTATTACACCACATTGTACCTGTCAAATCAATTAACTGGCATCCACTATAGGCTGAATGGATAATTTCAGATAAAAGTGTTTTGGTTACTACTAGTGCAGGCCCAGATACTGGCAGCTGAAGATGTACATGTTGCATATTTTAAATACATTTTTAATATTTATAAGAGATTGCATTATGCAGCGATGTAGCATTTCTGAATTGCAATTCCACTCTTAACACTTAGATTACACTTTCAAAGCAGTCCCTGTAGCACAGGGTAACAAAGCACTGGGATAAGCCAGCATGGGCTCTGTATTGGCAAGCATTAATTGGCAGGAATTAATAAATCCAGCTTCCTTGCAGGCTGTGGGCAATATAGGCAGATCATATTCCAGGGGCTGGGTTTTTTTAAACCACCCACTCTGCACACTGGAAAGCCACCAGATTTCTACAAACAGTAGAAATCCCATTCCCTCACATACTTGGCAAACCCAAGAAGACAAAGCAGGTGAGCCTTGACATAACCTTGATGTAGTTCAACAACTAACATGGTTTAAAACTTGCTTCCAGTTTGGTGTTGAGATGCCTGGACAGTTCTGAAGGAATTATGGAGGGTTATGGCAAAGCTGATGGTGCCACTCTCTGTTACTGATCACAGGGAGAGCCCCATCCATGCAAAGTAACCACCCAGCCCCAGCCTTACTGCATGTGGAACACTGCTCTTCCCAACTCAGGTCCAGGAAAAGGGAGACAGAATATAATATATATATACAACTTCAAGAATATATTTCCCACATGCAGCACAGAGAAGTCAAAACATGCACCTAGTTCTCCCTGTTAATACTTACTGTAAGTACATGTCTAAGCTTGGACTAGGGTGTTTTTTGGGGGGGTTGGGTGTGGTTTCTTTGTAATTCAGTTAGTACCCATATTTTCCTGATGTCTGGCAATTAGTTCAACTCTTCATTTTACTGAGCTATCCATCAGTCATGGAATTCCTAGTTAATTTACCCCAGTTCCCAATGCAAACTCTACCACAGCAGTTGTTGCAAACACAGGCAAAAAGCCTCCCTGTTCTTGAAGTTTGTTACACTATTTAACACAGCAGCTGAGATGAGATCTCTCTGTGGTTGCCTGGAAACAACATTCTCTTTAGTTGTTTCTTAAGCACATCTAACTTTCCCTTCCATGGTAACACTGGATAAATCTAATTTAGCTTTCTTACATGTTACCTGTGAGGTAATTTCCAATTTATTTTCAGCTCTAACAATCCAGTGTTGTCACACATGGTGTTAATGGTCATTTTCTAGTCCCACTGGCCAGAGGCCAATGTGGTACAAGACTAGCTTTGTTATGGACTGCAATGAAAATCAGCATAACATATTCTGGAATTGATTTTTCAGGCTCTTGTTTGCTCTTTCTTGCTGTTCTGTTGTCTTTTTCAAAGAAAAAAAAAAATCAGATTCACTGCCATTAATGATTATACTGCAAAATTAACTTGTCAGTCCTGGTTGTTTCAACAGTTCTAATGCAAATGGTTTTGCTAAATAGAAATATGCTGAATGTACTGAGGAGGCAAAAAGAAATCAGTGGTGTTTTGGAGCAGGATTATTCTAATATTTCTCCAGTCTGGGTTAGGCAAATCAAACTAGCAGTGGTTATTCTTATTTTTAAGCTGTAACATGTAGTTTTGCTCTGACCAGGGTACATTTCAAGTGGTAAAGGCATCATCTGGCAATGAATGTCACAATCCAATCATCCCTGTCACAGCAGAAACACTGAAACACTGGTACTACAAACAGTGGAGACATGTGCATGCAAACACAATTAGTCAGGATATCTCCTTTCTGAAGTATCTCCTATACATAAGTAGCAACTAATTTCCAAAAAAAAAAAAAAAAAAAAAAAGGAAAAAAAAAAACCAACCACCACACCACAAAAATCCCCCCCTAAAAAAAATCCCAAAGCTTTACGTGTTTTCACTATTTCTAGAGCCAGAGAAATAAAGATGTTCTGCTTAACTGAGCCCAACAGTTGTTCTGCAAGTGGTGTTTTGGACAGCAGATGGATGGGGCAAAAGTTCAGTGATGTGGACATAGAAATCAAAACTTTCTGTTCAAAATGAAATGTGCCATGAATATGTATGAAAATTGGCATGATCAAGTAAAGCAGTGCCACTGTTTCAGGGGTTACACTTAAGCATTGAGTTGAACTGTAATTTCTAGATATCTACATTTAGAATTACACCCAATAAGGGGCTTAATGGGAGCCCTGGGCTTCAGCCTCTGATTTAGGGACTACTCAAATATTTTAGGCAGTAATACTGTTTGCTGTAAAATAAAGAAACTCTCTCTAATCTTCTGTGCCCTCCTTCTTTTGGGTAATGGTCTCTGATTTCTTTCCTGCTTAACCTCAACAGGCACCTACAACCAACTATAGAGCAATAGTAACAGCAACTTTCCAAAAGGGAATGGGGCTGAAGAAGGGAAGGAAGAGGAGCCACATCCTCCTTCCCCTGGGTAAGGGCACTGATTTTCAGCCTAGAATCGATATAACAATCACTTCTTCTATTTTAAGACAAAAAGCTTTCTTAAGAGTCTACTACAAGTATGCAGTACAATCCAAGTCTATTTTCTGGATTGGGTTATTCTACCATATTAGGTAAAGCAAAGCCTACCTAGGTTAAAAAAAAAATAACAAAAGGCAAATTAATTTGACAGCCTGTTTAGACCTGAGCAGTTGTGGACAAAGACTATAAAATGTGAGAGTCAAACTGGCACCTGCTTAATTCTGATACATGGCTAGCTGGTGCTTTTAGGATCCAAGATGGATCACAACTGGAGACCTGCAGGATTGAGCTGTTAAAGACCCTACATTTTGGGAAAAGAAACAGGTCCTTCATTGGATTTAGCCCTAGAATCACAGATTCACTTGAATTAGATGTTGCTACAATGCAGCTGAAGTAATAGCTTACAATTTTTTTCTATTTAGGTAAGTAAATTAGTAGACTTAAACCACCCTTATATACCATAACACCATAAGCTAGTTGAATGTTAGGAACAGTGAAGTGCTGTGCACCTCAAAAGATGAGGCACCATTTAAAATTACTCTGCCCTGTTCTTCCTACTGACACCACCAGTTTACTCACTTGTAGCCATGATACCTGGAGGACATGCTGGTATCCCGTGATCAACTGCCCATCTGTAAGCTCCTTCACCAACTAAAAAGCTAGGAGACACAGAAGAGGGAGTTTAAACAAAACCATATAACAAAATCCCCCTTTTCTTGCAATTATTTTTTTCTATTTGGTTTGGACATTTTTCAGTTGTGAGCTGTGCTACACAGAACTGACAGCTGTAATTACACTTGGCAACCTCATGTAGTTTCATTAAGGCTATGCAGCTCTGACATTCAGTTTATTATTGGATAAAAACAAGTGCTATTAAATTTGAAAATCATTACCAAATAGCACCAGCTTTCAACTGCAGCTAAAACAGGACAAAGCCTGTCTAAGAGTCTTGCTCTCTGTAACAGCTTAGCAAGATCCTGAAGACCAACAACATGGGATGAATGGAGTGAGAATGGTAAGGCACTGCCAGTAAAGTCAGCCAGTGCCACAGGAGTATCCAGAAGTACTTCAAGAAGTACAACAAGAGCTAAAAATACCCTTATTTAGAAGGATTAAGGTCTATTTCATAGAATTTTATCAAGCATTTGCAAATGAGACTAGTCAGTAGTGAGACAGCACACACTGCTGTGACAATGAAGGAGAACTGACAATACAGAGACATGGGGAACTTTCAGGGAGAGAGAAAAAAAGCAAGCCTCAATTATCTGTGCTGTTTCCCCTTAAAGAAATCCGTCTTACTGCCTGAAAAGGGGAATGCAGAGCTAGAAGCCACCTTCAGAAAGGTTCTGCACAACACAATAAAGGACAACTATCTCCAGTCTTAATTCCAAAGTGGGCTGTGCAGTTAAGAACCACACTGCCTAATGGACAGAACAAGTAAAGACTGAGGATGTCCAGCAATTCGAAAAAGCATTACAGAAATACTAAACTTATGAACGTGAAGCTAAAGAAGCTGTTCTAGCTACAAAATAGTCCCTGGGGCCACACAGTTCTACAATTTCTGAGAACATTATTGATATGGCAAATTTCTTGACATTTATGCTGTTGGAAGTTCTTAACAGTGCTGTATGTGACACCTGCAGCTTTCAGCATGCAGCATTCTGTGGTGGTACTTTGTCTTCTCTATGATTTAACCAATACAGGAAGTGTGTCCAGTTTTTTTTTCTTACATAACTCTCCAAAAAAAAGGCTTATCCAGATGAGAATTTGAATTGTTAAAAGAATATTTCTTACCATAATTAGTGCAGCTCCAGGTAAGACTTACTCATGTTGCAAGATATTGTAGAATAAGTTATTGGTTACCCTGGGGGAACTCAGGTATCTCCTGTGAGGTGAGTGCTCAAGAAACAACCTGGCACTTTCATTAACATAAGAGAGAAATGCAAACTGTAGCCAAACCTAATTATTAAATATTCTCCGTTGACTAAACCAGGGTGGTTTTGGACTTTAGATTAAAAGTTTTCTATCAACAATACATCCTTGTGAAGTAAATAAGCCCTTCCAGGCCAGTAAAACAATTTACACAGAGAGGAAGGTTTGGTGGAGAAATCATCAAGCTCAAATATTGGGAGTTTTACACATGGCAACTTGAATATCACAGGTCATTCAGAAACACTGTTTTACAAGCAGTCTCAATTGCCTTTTTAATACTCAAAAACACAGAAAAAGTCACTAGTATTTATGAGTGTAAAAAATTACCCAAGCATATCTCGTAACTTAAGTGATGTGACTTTTACTTTGTCCACATTTTGTTCCTTAATTTCTACATTCCTTCTTTAAGACAAGCACAAAGCATTTCCAGTTTTGCTCCCAAAGAACAGTTAGATTAGTTGAAGCAGAAAATTAATTGAGGCTCCCCTAACACCACAGAGATCATTCAGCTTTTTTTTGAACTATTCGGTTCAGATATCTTGAAAGGACAGTGTAATCACAGAAAAGTTAAAATAAACTGTTTACAAGACAAATAACATCAGGATCTCAGTGCTTTGTTGTCTGTACATAAAAAACAAATGTACAGACAAGCTTAATTTATTGGGGGAGAGGGAAAAGAAGGAATAAAGCCAGTGCACCACAGAAAGCAGTCAAAGCCACCCCAAGTTTCCAAAGCCTTCAGGCTAATTCAAAATATAATTTTCCAAAGCGGGGAAAAAAACGCAAAAACATAAACAAAGGATGAATGAGTTTGTTCTCTGCTACTCTGAAAGTTGGTTCTGCACAAACAAGATATAAAGATCATTCTTGCAAATCTATCAGAGCAGTCTGTAGTTGTTACAGGCTCAGAATACACAGAGGATGAAAACAACCTCCCAGCAAGGAGCAATGCTTGGACAAGCCTTCCAGTTCCAGGCACACCAGACCATACTAATAGAAAATCCAAGTAAAGCCCTCTAAAATGGTCTTTTTAGAGAATTTTCTCCAAGAACTTGGTTTTCCTGGTGCTGATTGTTCCAATATTGGATATGGGCTGTAGGAGACAGGCCACACCAAGCTGGGCAGAAGTGGCAGGGGGAAGTTTGGCTCATTGAAAGGGGTCAAAGAATCCTGGATGTAACAACCTCATTTTATTATAAAATGTGACAATCACTCTGAAATCACTGATACCAAGAAGAAATTGTTCTGAAGGAATACAGAACAGAGGTAAAAGGTGGTGGGTGCAAGTCTTTATTCTCTCCAGGCACTTTCTTGACTATGCACTGCCCTACAGGTTACATGATTTATGTGTTCTGTACACGGCATTGTAAAACTGAAGCAGCTACAAATCCCTGTATATCTAAAGGGGAAAAAAACAACCTAAGAAGAAATTCCTTCTCATATGGGTTACTATTAATACTGCAAAAAGGATATGAACCTGGACTTCACAGCAGTAGTACTAAGGAGTTCTAAGAAAGAAGACATGTAGGTGTGTTTGTGCAAATGTTACAAATCTACATCTAATAGCGAACAGATGTAAATAAGCCTTTTTCCTTATAAAGGTCAAGGTTTCAGTGTAAAAAATAGAAAACTTATTACTTTGTTATTACTATAAAACATTCTGTGACCAAAGACTACTTCCAAATATTCATCCAGTTTGTAACTGCTCAGTTAAAACAGTGCTTCCTTTGGTAAAATTATACAACAAACAGGATATCTTATATGAGAATATGTAATATTTATGATTCTTTTCTGGTCCTGCATCAGACATCCTGACAATGTTGAGCTGAATAAAACATGACAGAAAGATGTAAGGACCTTAGAGGTTCCCAGAAATGCAATCAGGGAATCGCTAAACTTTTTTAATTCTAATTTGGATAGTAGAATTCTGTGTTTTAAACAACACAACACGAGATTGATCCAGCAGGACACACTCTACAGAGCAATTTACAGCAAACTGGATACATCAGTGCAGACACTTGATCACTCCTTGCCATCTCTGAATAACTTAACTCATACTCATTAGAATTTCTCCTACTGAAAATTAGAAATACACCACTTTGAATTGGTTTTGAACTGCCAGCCCGGAAAAGGTATAACAGGCCAAGCAAACTGACTTCAGGTGGGTTTTCTATAGAGAAAAACCTCCATAATGCTACTTCTAGTAACCTCACAGCTCCTGAACTTTCCTTGTGTGGTCATTGTCATGTATTCTGGCCAGAAAACATTAAGCCAGCTTAGGTCATGGTATAGAAACAGTCTCTACCCCAGGTTTCTCTGACAAACAGTACCTGGAAGGCTCCCCGATACACTATTTGCTGATGACAAACAAGAGGAGAATTGCACATCTTCACAAATAAAGAGCAGTTACTAAAATCCTGACACTTGCCAGAAGTGCCAAAATGGGACTGGCTCTCTTGTCATTTGACTGGCTGTGTTCCCAACTTGTGCAGGAATGTATTTCAGTCCCAAAACAACGTGTCATGCCAACCCCTGCCAAAAAGGAATCCATAGGCATTGCCTTAATGAACAGGAGCTCTGTCATCTGAGCTTGGGGTACTCTGTGTACAAAGCAATTCCAAAGTACAACCCATCACACCCCACTAGTATGGATTGTTTTCAGGGTAACAGGTTTGCTCTACTAAAACATGCATTCAAAATCCAGAGTGGGGAAAAGGAAATGCAAGTATTTATTAGGTAGCCCAGGTGCACAACAGACTGCATGTGTTGGCTCCAAAGACAGCTCATCTCTCACTTCAAGAGTTTGAGTTTCTCTGTCTTTCAGAGCATTTCACAGCCAAGACCCTGCACAATCTTTGAAAGATTTGGTTTTGTTCTTTGAGGGCATAGAGGGTATAGCTTTTTTCCCATTCAGTTACTTTTAATATTATTGCAGCAAAAGTGAGGTCACACAGTCACAGTAAGCAGGATAAAATGCCCAAGTGCTCCTGCTCACAGTAATTCTAGAATGCTGTGATGATAGAAGCAAAACAACCCCAGATGTTTGCTCCTGGAGTGACTTCAACACTAATTCTGGAACACAAAAAAACCCACCTCATTTAACACTCTAATCTAACTCACTTTTTTCTGACAGCTAAAGAAACGAGCTACTAACAGCAACTGAAACTTTCCAATCCTTCGTAAACCTTTGTGCAGTTACTCTTGTCTTTCTCCATTGAAGAAGATTTTTAAATGCAGTATCTGTCTGTTGATGGTTTGGTTCGGTTTGGTTTCAGGGTGGCTTTTTTTGATCTGTGAACTTGACAGAACACTGAGATAGTGCCTTTCCTCACTGGAATATCACACCATCCACCTATGGGCTATTTGGCTAATTTTACAGAATAATACAGTAAGGAAAGTAAAATCTTTGAATCTAAACATACATATCTTAAACTACATGAATGCTGGGTTAATACTTCTGCAAATAGTTAGAAAAAAGGCAGCATTCTGTCACAGGTATGATGACAGACAAGAGCAGTCAATTAATATGAATGAATTATTCAAGTTCTCTAGCTGTCAATTTAAACTGCTAATGAAAATAAGACGGTTTTTAGAGGAATCAATTGTGACATTTCTTGGATTTTTTTCCAAAATGATGCAATAATGTTTCAAGTAAACATGCATTTAATAGTTACGTCTTCCATCTAAGTATTATACCCATCTCAATAAGGGAGTGCTTGTTTCCATTATTGTAAATATTATTAAATCTATTTTTAAAATAAGAGGAAGTTACTAAACACTGCAATTTCCACACTAGAGGTACAAAATAAAGCCACAAAGGCAGTAAAGGAGGATTCTTTTCTATACTTGTCAGAAACTATGTTCTTTATTTTTTAAAGGTAGACAAAGGTAAAGGCAGTAGAATTTCCCTTTCATCTTGATATATTTGAGGATTTTTCAAAATGCAGTAATACAACTGGAAATAATCACACAGACAGAAACTACCACAAGGTGATGTTGCCTTCTATTCCTAATACTTCCTTCTACCCACAACTTCATCAAGTGCACAAGATGTTTCAAGATCAGAGATCAAAGTTTATCTCCTTTTTAAAGGCACCCTATCACTGATATGTAAAAGAGCACCAGCCTTCCTGGGCTAAGATAAAAACCTTCAAATACTGCATGCATGGAGACCAAAAGACCAAAGAAAAGTCAAGCAGAACAAAGCAATTACCAAGGTGGAATTCTGCCAGCAGAGAGTTTTCCCTTCTGCCCTTCACACAACAATCTATTTGCAACCGAAACTGGATTCTTGATTCCTGAAAAGTTAGCAAAAAATGGGAACAAAACATTAAAATGTTTTTCCACACAGCACTGCAGTGTTCATTTTGGCAATGGAAATCAGATTCCTTTAATTTCCAAGGGTTTGTCAAGCCATTAAGAGACACCTTATGTTATGTTTCAATGTAGTAACTACTTTCTCAGTTTTTCCTTCACATCCTGTCAGGAGTGACAAAGCCTTCTAGTCAACACCTCCCCCACATTTATTTTAAAAAAAGAAAGAACCATATTGAAATAGTAGGAGTGATCTCCTACCACAGAAATCTCAAGTTAAATCTATTGTATTCTGAAGGCTAAAGATGTTTTATGAGCATTAATTTTGCAAGATGGAAAGAGTTTTCATTTGGACCTACCAGGCCAGAACGGGGATTATAGGATTCAGCCTTAGCTTTCTCTTACTCCCTCATTTCCTCCTTCCCCATGGTGGGAAGGATGCATTTTTTAACAAACAGGCCTTGAAACACTTAATTTTACTATTTATTTTAGATATGTATCTACATGAGGAAGCCATTACCAGAGTTCAGAACTATTCTAGGATAAAGAACAAAGCTTGAAATCTTGTCAGAAAAGCTATTCCAAAGTAACAGCTAAGACTGTTCATGTACGTATAACAAAACCTCAACAATCCCTGTTTGGGATTGTATATCTATATTTGTTTTGCACAGAAAGCTAAAACTATACAAATAAAGAGAAGCACATTAGTTCTCAGATTAAATAAATCCCATATGCAAATAAATGACTGAATTATATAGCAGTAAGTTCTTTGAGGAGACTGAGAACAAAAACAAATACAAAGCCTAATTGAAATGCTTGTAATGCTTTTTAACAATTGAATTTTATTATGAAGTTATCGCTCTACCAATTCATCTGAACACACTCAGTCCCATTGTGAATACTGTGTGGTATCACATAACTGTTCTGCATCAAAGGATTGTCAGTGAACTGATAAGACAACACCTTACACAAAGCAAATTAACATAAACCAGGTTTCAGGGAGCAGAAATGCCTTTTCCTTTAAAAAAGGGGCAGAGTTGATTTAAACAGGGCAGAATTTACTACCTCTAAATAGTAACAAAAAAGAACAAAATTGATCTTTGCACTTAAATTCATAATACACAGTTAACATACCACTCAGTGCTCCAACTGCTCCAAAATTTAAGGACTTTCCATCCATTATACTGGCATCACATTCTATCTCACCCAGAAGGTTTAGGTTAGATCCCAATCCTGCATTTGTAAACGGAGAATCCTAAAAATAAGAACAAAACACTATAAGGCCACATCCATAGCAGGCTGCATAGATCAAAACCTCTGTGGAACTGATCTGACAACACTGATTTTGATGCAGGGCATTTTCTTACTTTAGCAGTTTGATCTTCCACAGCAAAAACAAGGCAATTTGACAGAGCATCTGAAATTACTATAATGAATACCTTCCACCCCCTGTAGGGTGTGATGTATCTCAAATGTAATAACACAGTAACGTAAAAACCAATCATCCAACAATTTATGGTCATTTCTGTTCAAGCAAAAGCCTTACAACATGAGTGAAAACCTTTCCCTCCCCCCACAAATACACACTTCACTTGGTCCCTAACCCATCAAGCAACATCTAATAATCACTGCACAGACCACAGTCTACCTTTGAACCTCTCAAGTATGACCCTGCAAAACAGAACATGACTTTTTCTGAACATTCTAAGCCTGTGACTGCAGCTCTGCAAGCAGAATTGACAACTGGCATCACTAACAATCCACTCTGTAAAACTTCTATTTGACCATTAGCATAAGGACAGTCACTGCTGTGGTCTGGAAGTTTCTTGTCTAAAAACCAAGATGGATTCCATGGCAAGTATGGAACAATTTAACAGCATCATAAGCGCAGCTCCTCTTCAATTAGCACCTTCTGTGGCTTTTAACAAACCCAAAGTTCTCAAACAGTACGTTTTGCCTGTTTGAATTACACCCCATTTTCACCCACCCGTTTCATCAGAACATCCCCAGGACTTCAAAACCACATTTCCAAGTAGCACAGTTCAGGGTCTCATTGCCAGCTCAGTATAATCCCCTCTTTCTGGATCCAAGCACAGGAGGAATACAGGACAAAGAAAGATAACAGCCAAACAGTGCAACTCCAGAGAGATGCTGCAGGCTTTCAGTTTTCATATGTTTAAATTACACCAGTGTAAAAACCCGATGTGACAAAGAAAAAGGGTTGTCTAGACCACACATGAACATTTCAGTGAAATGAGAGGGTCAAACTGTTACAGTGTGTGTAATAAAAGCCGAATCAGGAAACAAATTACTGGAAATAGCTCCAAGTTCTGTCTTAAGTGTTAAGTGAACGGGTTTGGTTTTGTACATACTAATTTGCAATGAATTCAAAGAAACAGGAGAGATGAGCACGCAGAAATGAAAAATAAATCTGATGTTAGTTAGCTTTGGTTAACTTTCAAATGAGCAAGTAGTGAGTAAATTCAAAATCTGTTTTGCAAGATGTTGATTCTAATTTACAGAGACATTTAAAGAGTTCTTAGGGCTTGAGTCACCAAAATGCTACCCTCCTGAAGAATCATGAATACATAATACATGATTAATACATAATCATGGAAGTCCTTCATTTTTTGCTTTTTCCTTCTGAAGCAGCACAAAATTTTATCCCGTTTTATCCCATCCTATTTTCATCCACAACAGTTCTTCCAATTCACTGAGTATATTCATTTTATTGTTCATTTTGACAGCTGAGCCTCACAGCAGATGAGCAAATTTGAAAAGATTTTAGGATAATGAAACATTTGGAATTTAGTGTGCAGGAATAACTTTCCTTAGAAGGGGGAGGGAGGGGGGAGGATGAGTTTAAAAAAAGATGATGGCCTTGAAGAGACAAAAAACTCAAGAGTAGCCACTGGCCTAAGTGACTTCACTGCTCCCCAGGCTCTACAAGTACTAAGAAAATGAAATCAGGAGCACAGAAATGGTGGAAGAAATTGAAAGGGAACAGTGAAAAGTGCTTGGAGGACACAGTAAAAACAGGAATGCTCAGGATGAGCAATGCCTGTCCAAGCTCCCTGCCCCTGGGTAATCAGAGTGCAAAGACTTGCAGGCCTGGAGACAAATCTCTAATGTTCTGCTCCAAAGACATTCACTCAGTGTGTTCTACTCAAAAACATCGGCAAGGGGAAGAACTTTGTGCTCCACAGATTTGTCAGAGCCACAAAGCAGAGACAGTTTTTATCTTCAGAAATGTCAAGGACAAATAAGGGGAACAAGGGCCCATCAGAGGAGAAGTCCAGAATCCTTCTGCAGTCAAGACACAAAGCTCTCCACCACCTGATAAAGGTAATAATCAAAAGAAAGTAGGGAAAAAAAATACAGGATATGGAATGGTCCCAGTTCACTTTACATCTAAAGATCTAGATGTTTTTCATGCTTTGGCATAGTACCTTCACTGGCAAAGCATCAAGGATGCACCAAGAAATAATTTACTCTGAGGATCTCAAGACATGTTTCTCCCCACAGAATATTTACCAGAATACTACAGAATTTATGACAAATAACTCCACACCAAACTGAAGATGTCTCTTCGGCATCCTAACTCTCATTAGGGCTCAGAAGGAATCTTACCAGGGCAATCAGTCACAACACGAGTAACTTCTCCAGGAAAAAGAACTAAACACCAAATTCCAACACCTGTTCAAAATCTCTGTGGAGTTTCACTTAGCTTTTCAGTCAGACTGCACTCAAGACAGAATTACCAAGAGGAAGGTGGTCCAAATTCACACATCAGAAAGATGATCTGAAAACAGCTTTAAAAGTGCAGGAACTGGGTGTGAACCCGTGGAATTTTTGCTATCTACCCGAGTGTCTCTGAGATGAGATAAAAGCCTTTGAAACAAGGTAAGGAAAGAACCTTTATAAAAACTGGAAACAAATTCACACCTACTCCCGTGAATAGGCAAGGACATGAAATACACCGCACAAAGACGATCTCTTTTTGGAAAACGTGAATCTCTGCAAAGCCTGACCAAAAGATTTCAAGACTCTGATATACAAATGGGGGAATACAGCTTGGGAAAAATGAAGGTGTATTTTGAAAGGAAAACTCAAAACCCTCAAGGAATGCAGGAACATTAAAGAGAAGCATGAACGCTTTCAAAGGGGAAGACGCAAACCGAGCTACCTGAAATAGTCTCTTCATACCCTCGCACAGAAAAATGCAGCACAGCAAGAACTGACCACCATAAAATTGGGAAGATCTAAGCAAAGCATGTGTCCAAGAAGAAGGAGAAAAAGGTTTAGCACAAAAGATATCTTCAGGAACACACTTTTATTTAAAACCACCAAGCAGCGATCAGCCTTTGTATTGAAAAAGGGCTGGAAAAGACAAGTAAGCAAAGCGAGCACGAGCTTTGCATGTTAACAGCAAGCAAGGAAGAGAGAAAAGACAAACAAGTGGCTATTCAAAGCATTTTAACAAAATGTAAGCCTTCAATTATGTGAAAAACATTGGACTAGCTGGCAATTACTCCACCGCTGAAAGTATCTCTAAATTACCCTGCAAACCTGTAGCAAAGGAGGTAACAGGAAGCTTTAAGATGTGAGACGGGAGTTTCATTTTCCCGAGTTAACCATCCTGCAAAACCTCTCAAGCTACTGAAGATACAATTTTTGCTTTTGGAATCCTTTTTATTTCAGGGTCAATTTATAAATGTTCTGGCAGCAAACACAGGCATCCTGAAGTTTCTAGCTGTGGTCCAAGCTGGAACGATCGAAGAAGTTACTCAACTCTAACACTTGTGTCTCAGCAAGTAGTTAAAATGCTCTGTTCTCAACAAGACATTAAAGAACATTCCATCCATCTTTGATACACTTTGGGCCATGGTTTATTTACAACATTAAAAACAATTTCAAAGTCTACAGGCATGCCTTTTCACACACTAGGATTTTAAAATTTATTTTCTTGTGGGAATTTAGTGACAACAATCAATAGTCTACAAGGATGAGTCACATCCCTTTCAATTACATCAGCTAAAATGTTTTTAAAGAACACTTCAGTCACAGATTACTGTCAGTCACTCTGCTGCAAAACACCATAGTCCTGCTTTTAACTCCAATTAACAACTTTCAGTTTATTACCCATTAAAAGTTCATCTTTCCTGGCTGCCTTAATGCAACAAGGCTGATGCTTCTTTAAAGAGATGTCCTTGGAACTAAAATTGTGTACTCAAAAATCTTAGTTACTATAAAAATAATAAATGAACAACAAAAAAATCCCAAAGAAAACACAACTGATCAAAAACCAAGTCCTTTCACTGCAAAATCTTGCTGTGACAGTCAAACCAACCCACTGCTTGAGTAAAACAACAGGTACAAAATGTCCTTTGCATTGATCCACAACTAAAACATGCAAAATAAACTGAGCCATTTCAGTAGCAAGGAGACTGAAACCCCAAATGTGACATCCCCTTCCCCAATCACAGTAATTTCCAACCTAAATTCTATTCATAAAGAACATTGTGCTGAAGCCAGATAAAGAAACAAGTGACCTACACACACCTGAATAAAGGATTAGACTAAACTTAGAAACAATCTGAAATGTTCACCAGTCTTTCCAACCAGCTTATCTTTCTGTCTCCAGTACCTGATCAGCACCTTCTGAGGTACTCAACAAAGAAAAGCTTGAAATTGGACATTTTTTTCACAGCCAGACAGATGGAAATCAGCACATGGTTTTCCTGAACACAGTAAGTTTTAAGTGGGGTGTGTAGAGAGGGACCTTATCCCCCTCCCCAAAAAAAGCTGCCCAAATAATCCTTGGGTGTTTCAAGAGAAACTCAGGCTTCACATGGTGCCTGATAGCAAGAGTGCTAAAATAAATGGTACTGCAGTAACATCTCTGCAGAAGCACCCAGTGTAAATGAGGAGTCTTAGTAAGTATCTTGCCCAGATTCATTTCGTTACCAGAAACAGGTAAAACACTCATTTGTTTCTCTGCAATGACAGAGTTCATAAACTGGGAAACATAACTGCCTTTAATCAACTTAGCAAACACAGCTGATGCTTGTGAAGGCCAGTACATTTATTTTCTGGGTTAGCCTTGCTCCTTTGCAAAAGAAATGCACCTTTTCTCTGGGTAACTATTAGCAATATTATCTAATCACAGAACACGGTCTCGCTTGAGATTCACGCAGTCCGACAAAGAAAGGCTGTTCCTTCTCCACTTAGAGCCTGAAAAATAAAACAAAACACAGACAGCATACCACAAGCAAACTGTCAGCTTGCTCATAAAAGATCAAGAGCAAATCTTGAGCCTCCACAAGTCTTTGAAGTGATGCCTCTTGGATTAGCTGAAATTCTGTGTAATGGGGGTTGTGTAATTGAGCGGAACCGAGGAAAGAAATTCATCTTTTGTGAAACTTGCACAAAAAAGACACTTGTGCCTTGCAAAGACTACAAATTTTTGGACTACAGCATTAAAAGTCAGAGAACTAAAAGAGATTAAGTATTTCAGATAAACTCATAGCAGTGTGTCCCACAGAAACCAAAACATCAAGAATTTACAAAGAGTACTTTACAATGGAATCTGTCATCACATGTTATGCAAACTCTTGCTGTTCTGTATCTTAATCTGTATTACAGGGACACAAATAAACAAACATTGTTTCCTGCAGATTTTTTGTTGCGGATTTGCCAACTTAAAATGTTAAAGCAAAAGAGTGATAGCTCATTAGAGAGGCTGTCAAAATAAACCTATACTTAAACCAATAAAATGCTGTAATTGATGAGAACAACTATTCTGTTTGCTTTGCTGACTTGCCACGTGCAGTTTCTGTTTCTCATAAAGCAACAGAAAACCCACCAGAACTAAAGCAGAAGATGCAGCTCCAGAAATGACAGAGATGTCTGGAGGTGGTGTCCAGAATGAGATGAGTAGATAAAAACCTTCCCACATCTTGGAAGCTGACGCTCTGATATTTTCAGGTTTCTCATACCAGATGCAAAGACTGTCACTGCAAGTCATTCCCTCTTCTGCTTTGAGTATAAACTTTATTTCTCTCAATGTAACTGCATAACTATATACTTAAATCTAAAAGAAGCCCAAATACCAAATATTTTCCCTTCCAGTAACAGACAGAACAACCCCTAATTAAGGTTCTATAAATCACTTAATGAAAGCAAATCATTACAACCTGACCAAAATTATATTTAATCTTAAAAACAGGAGAAAGGGGGGGAAAAAAATAGGGTATGTGCAGCAGTACACATAAAAATACTACCAAAGTCAATTATAAAACCAGAAAGTGGAATGATGCCGGGCATCAGATCAATAGTAGCAAGACAGATAAGGAGAAAAAGGTTTCTGATTGCAGTAATTTCATAAAAAAGGTTTTAATTTCATCTTCAAGCCATAACTTCTTCCACAGATGGTACTTCAGAGTATTTAAATATACTAAAATAAAAGTCTCCTGGGGAGAACAAAAAAAGATAAAAATATTTACCCCAGGCACAGATGCAAATAGATACATAAATGTTGAGTCAAGCTTCTTAAAGCATGGTTTCTTCTGTGTAGCTCAGGAAGACGATAAAAATCAGAACACAAAGCCGACTTTTATTTTTGTTTTCCACTGAGGAGGGAGCTGACACAGAAAACAGCCTCAGCCAGCTTGGAAATAATTCCATGAGAGAGATACCTGTTGTTTTCAGGGAGCTCCATCCTAGTGTGTCAGATAACACGTGAGAACATGTTTGAACAGCTCAGTGGGGACCGACAGTGGTGCTGAAAGGTGAGACCCTTGCCAAGCCAACAGAGGGGCTGAAGCTCTGGCTCCCAGTCAGCATGTCCAACACATACTGAAGCGCTAATCCTTTTGGAATACCACCATAAATTCCAAACCCAGGAAATTGGTTTTGCAGCACGACACTCACCTTTGCCTTCCTCCTTTGCAAATAAAATCGGAAAGGAAGAAGGAATTACTGAGAAGAGGAATACCCATTTCCATCGTTACTGTCCTGAGGGATTAGTGGGCCTGGGACAATAATCAAACTGCCTCATTTATACCCCAGAAATGTTTAGCTTTACTCACTTTCACGTTATTTCAAAGGGACCATCATTGAAGTCAGATGTTATAAAAATGTCACCACTCCAAAAAGACACTTGTCTAAAAACCTCACAAACAGCTGCTCATCAAGACCTTCTGTCTTAATTAACAAGTGCCATTTTGAAATAAAAGCATTACTTGACCTATTCCTCTGCATATATTTTGTCATAGAAGTCAGAACCAGTAGCATGATTTTTTTCCCCTCTCTAAGAAGCAGAGCCAGAATCATCCATTTGTAACTCAGAAAGTCAGACAAAGTTCCCTACAAAATGTTCAGTAAGTCTTTAATTACTGCATTTATTCTTGAAGGGTGAAGACTGATATGACAACCAAATTGGACCAACGAGGCAACTTTTATTCAGTTTGCATTTTTAGAAAGTATTTAAATACATCTACTCCAAAATAGAGTGGAAAAGCAAAAGATGAAATTAGTGCAGCACAAAAATGGAAACCTCAGTAAGTTTCCCACTTAACACCTTCCTACAGAAAAATCTGGCAATGTACCCAAGAGACACATTTACTACTAGTCAGAAATTCATACCTCTAATTCTATAAGTGCCGCAGTCACTGCATCTGTGGCAAGAGCACCAGCCTGTAGCTTTTCAATTGCCTGTAAAACAGAATTTTCAGCTCATGATTAGGAAATTCTAATACTCTGTGACTGAGCCTTACATTTTACTAATCCTGTACAAAATCAAATCTTCACCAAATTAGTTTAAAATGTAAGAGGGCACAAAAACAAGAGGCCCTGGAAATAAGTCACCATGAACCATGCAATGGTAAGATCTGGCCCTGAGACACTGCATTTAGTAGCAGATTCCTGCATGGCCAAATTTATATCAAAATAACTTTTTGTATTATATATAAGTTCTTAAACAATTGGTGTTTCAGTGAAGTTTCAAATTTTCCTTCCAAGATTGAACAAAAATTCCTAGTACCATTTATTACAATTACAGTTAAACTGAAGAAAATTTACAAGCTCCCTTAAAAGCCAAACCACACAAACAAATCAAATAAGACAATATTATATTCAAGTTACATTCACAACAATGACCTTCTAGAGCCTAACTATTAATTAGAGCCACACTCAACAAGACCTGACAGTCAAGCTCTCTCAGGGAAGCCCAGAAAATAACTCTGGCTGCATCTTCAGCTGCAAAGACAGACCTGCAACTGTTTGTTCCTCACAGAAGTTATTTATGTTGGCTACTCAGCTTAAGGAGCCACACAGAATCTCAAATTAGCCTTGAATTCACCAGCAAATAGCCATTTTTTCTCACATAATTAGCTGGAAAATTACTTTCACCAGGGCCAATGCACAATTTTAATAAAGCCAGTGCCAGGTGTGGGTGATTTGTGAGGCTTCCCATTACAAAATTCGATTGGTATTAGGATTGAGCAACGGAACTGTAATACAAAGTGATAATTATCAGAGGCCAGTTCTAAGACTCTTCTAAAACTCCTTGCCAAGCTCCCAGCTCCCTCTCCCTGGAGAAAGCAAAAGACATTAAAAATTTTGGAGAAGTCTTCCAGCTACTCATTCAACACCTAATACACAGGACTTTGCCAGTTCCAAAGCTAAATTCTTGAAAGAGATTAAAAAATATTAGCTTTGGTGGAAATGAAAGTTTTGCCATTTCCCTTTGATGTTTGGATTTTTTGTTTTGTTTTTCCTATTTCTAACTCCCTTCCTATTAAGATGTTAAGAGCTATCAAAAAGAAAATAATCCTAGGACCTCCTGAATTTATGGAGCAACGGGGATGCTACAGTTGAAACAAATTCCAAGGAGAGTGGACATGGATGAAATCAAAACACAGACACCACATTCAGCTCCAGAAACACCAGAGGCTCAGGAACAGTGCAGGACATACCTTCTGACAGGCTCTTTTACACACATGCTTGTACTCTTTAGCTTTGGATTCAGAGTGATAACCTGCACCTACAGCCAAGGGAAAAGGAAAACATGTTATACTGCCTGTCAAACTCCAGCCTCTGGTTCACATGGAGGTTTAAGACAGGCAGATACAGCCTTCCTGATTCTGGATCACACTGGCATTTCCTTTTTAGATCAGTGATAGACTACTTCATGCATTCCAACATTGATTCAAGCACACTCAGTAATAAATAGGATATATCCAGAAGCACACAGCATCAAACAATCTCTTCCTATAAACACTTTGCAAGGGATTCCAGTTTCACTCATTCTTGGAGGATTTTCAGCATAGCTTTTTTGTTTACTGTCCATTATTGGGCAAAAGTCTTGGGTTTAAGTCACACTCAGATTTTCTTTTTACCACTGATGTGCAAGTTTGCAAGCACCATCCTGCTCATCTTCTCATGTTTATGCTATATTTTTGGAGCTTGTTACTCCATTTTTAGAACAAGGAGAGCTGCCTGAAATAGAGATCATACAAATTTTTCATCTTATTTTCAGTCTTTATGTCTATCCCATTGCATCAAAACACTCTGCCCTATTTTGTAGCCACTGCCCTTAATTCCATACCTGAAAAATTTATCAATGCCCACTATTTGACTAAATGCAGCAACAGAAAAACAACAGACTTAACTGGCTTAAATTCTACCTCTGTTTTCCTCATTTTTACACTTAAAAACATGCATCTCAACTTCACTTTTTTCAACATTAGAAATACTAGTTTTGAGAAATTCTAATAAAATAAGTTTTAACACTACTAGAACAATATATCAAACAATTCTATCTGGCCTAAAAATAGAACAGCAGGGTCATCAAATAGCATCACAGAATAAATTATTTGAGGTTTTGCATTTGGGTTTTTTTAACTTAATGATTTTATAAAGCAAATAGCATGTCGGTTTTTCAAATATTTTAGTCATCGCCAGGCTACTTTGCTTAGTTTCACCTCATGTCATCATACTTATGGTAAAAACCAAATACACAGCCAGATATAAGCATTACTAATATTTTCATGATTAATAACATTTAATGAAGAACACATTAGAAAAGAAATTATGAGCAAGACACCCTAACACATCATTTTTGCATCAGATATCAGCAGAGGACCACTGCATTACATGTGGAAACAATAACTCAAATACGAGCAAGACCAAAAATGAGACTTGGAAGAAAAATTTCACAAGGGTAAAAAAAAAAAAAAAAAGGGAAGTTCTGCAACAGACTAAAAAGGTTTCAGAAAGTCTTAGGGAGACTGTCCTCAGGGACAAGTCAGACAAGAAACAAGCAATTTAATGAAATCAAGCTACGTTTGATCTTTCTGTAGGGTAAAGAAACACACTGAAAGATCCCTTCCATTTTGTAAGTTTCACAAGCTTAGCAGACAACTGCAGAATTTGATGTTTTATAACTGTTTAAATTTAGGGGGTTTCTTTGTCAAAGAGAAAATAATAGCATCCAGAACACCCAAACAGCTACATTTTTATTAAGTTTCCAATGCAATTCCCAACCCAACTCTCTGCTCCCCAACTTGCACACAAAGTTAATGTCACTTCATTAACACATCAGGAGTCCAAAGACATTATAAAGTTTTTGTTGATATCTAGTTTGATATCAAAGTATGCACTGTTTTCCATCTCAGCTGTTTTGCTTCCACATCTTACCTGCATGGACAAGCACAAATCCCACTCGTTTCCCTCTTTGGGTTTGCTTTGCTTCGGGCTCTTTGACCACCACTTTCACAGCTGTAACCTGAGATGATTTGGAAGGTAACACTTCTACTGAGCTTATCCCCTTCTCCATGATCATACATTGGGATCACCATCTTCTACCACAAAGGAGCACACTCCCATTCAAAAATAAACTCTGGAGGGGAATCATCCTAAAAACAAATCACAGGCATATGTTAAATACTGATTTCAAGAGGTGAATTTCACACAAATAACCTCAGGAAGAACTCTGGGAAGAGCAGTTTGAAACACAGTGTGGCTCTCAAAAGAAGTTCTGCCTCTTCCCTAGTTAATTGCATTAATGAAACTTAAAATAATAAAAGTTTTAAGCTCCAATCAACCTTTTCACTATGATATAATTTGAACCTAGTAATCTTTCCAGACACTGGAAGGAATTGCTAATAAGGGTTTTGCTTTCCACGGTGTCCTTCTACTCAACAATACAAAACATTTCTCCTCTCATCACAAACTAGCACATGAGCAACCCTTTAAAATGCTGTACCTTTTCCTCTCTTTTGCAAGGAACAGCTGTTTAAAGATCCTATAATGAACTTCTTCTACACTTTTTCATCCCATCTTCTTATCATTCTCCACTAATTTGTAGTAGGAAAAGAAAAAAAGAAATTAACATTTTTTTTAATGGCCGAGTATTTCTAAACCAAAGCCAAATAAGCCTAAAACCCTGACATACTGTTTGCCCAGGTAAGCAGAACTTCCATGATTACTAGTGAACAACAACATGCTTAAATCAACCTCAAATAATTTATTAACTCTACGTGCTTTTGATCTTTACCCTTAAGATGTTTACAGAATGCAATGTTTACAAAAAGCTAATAGGAACGTTGTCAGTATTTCCCAGTACACCAAACAAAACAGTTACAAAGCAGAACTATGTATTTGTGAGGAGTCACCAAACCAACTCACTGGATTTACTGTTCCTCTTAGCCACAGCCTAATTGTGTTAATCCTGACACAAAACCATTTGTCTAGTTCGGGAGGTGAAAAAACTCCAAACAAACAGGGACATTCTATGTTGAAAATGCATGCAGTGTTAATGTATTAATAGAGAAAACCCCTAAAACATATTAAAATCTGTTATCTCTTAAGAACTAGATCAATTTCGAGCTCCCTTCCATCCCAAACAATTCTGTGACTGTAACTTTATGCTCCTGTAGGATGTGCACCACCTTGAAAAGGATTTTGCAACCCAAGAACATAGGGAAGTAAACAGAAGTGAAAAAAACGAGATGTTTGACACATATGACTTAAACCACTGACTTTGCAAACGCTACACAGTTTCCTCCAGTAATTAAACACCACTCCATTGGAACAACCAAAACTATGCAAACAAAGTTTAGCAAGACAGCCCTGGCACAGAACAAACTGGCTGGTTTACCACAACTATCCTTTCAATAGCAAGAATTAGCACAGCTTTGGAAGAAGTTATTTATTTACCCTCTGTTTTTCTTAAATGCTCAACATACATAAGTATCTTGACTCATTTATGTGTTGTTATATATGCATTGATACAAAATTAAAGACCACTAAAGTATATGGACTCTGGAGAGGAAAAAGCACTTACGGACTACATCCAATTGTAATGGTCTCCTGTATAAACTTCAGTGCTAAAACTAAAGTATTAATCACTGTATTTAGTTCCTTTTTTGGCTAATAATAGTGAAGAAAGCTGCAGCACCCACTGCCACAGGCAGTAAGTCTCTGTTTCCTCCAAACTCCTCTTGGCTGCATCTTGTTACACCGCACAGAAAGTCACTGAAGCAACAAGGGCAGGGGACAGAATTCAGTGAGGTGACAGAGGAGCAAGTAAGGAATTGCTATTGTAGCAGAAATGAGATAGGGTGGTGGTAAAGAAAATAATAATGATGGGTTTGAAAATGGAGATGTTATTAAAGACTTCCTAACAGCACAACTGCGGGCTGAAAACCCCAGTTTAGACAGTGAGTTTAAGAGATGAATTTCACATAGGTAGGTTCAGGCAGGGCTTTTGGCAGAGAGCTTGGAGCCCTTGCACATGGTGGGGCGGTCTGAGGATGCATTTCTTTCTCCCAGCCGACACAGTCAGCCCCCCTCAGGAACTCCCCGCACATGGGCTCGGTTTTCCCAATCCCTTTCCACCTCAGAGTGTCTCCAGCTCCCTTTGAGGCTCCCAGACCCGCTGCTCCCACTCTGCCCAAGCCGGGTCTATTCCCTCCCTCCCTCCCCAGCTCCTCCCCGGCTGTCACTCCCGCCCCGCACAGGGGCCCAAGAGCCGCGGGGACAGCCCCGGCCCCGC
>VXBX01008695.1:1335007-1377079 GCA_013400415.1 Scytalopus superciliaris | reverse complement strand
CGCGGGGGGGGGGGGGAGCAGCCCCCGGCGGTGGCGGCGGCGGCGCGGCCCGTTCCCGGCGGGACAGGATGGAGCGGGCTGGGGCGGCCCCGGGGCGCTGCACCCCGTCCCTCCCTCCCTCGGTGGGCCCCTCACTCACCCTGCAGGGCCGCCATGCNGTGGGAGCGGGAATGGGAATGGGAGAAGGAGCGGCCCCCACAGGAACCAGCCCGGCCACAGCGAGGGGGGAGCGGCCTCCCGGCCTGGTGCCGTGAGTCCCAGAGCAGTGTAGGTATAGACCATATCAGTATAGATAGTGCCTATACATGTATCATATCAATATACGCGTATATCATATCGATATGGGATGTGTATCGTATCAATATGTAATACATATCGATGTATTTCACGCTATACGTGTTTATATGCAATGCTCACATATCGATATGCAATATATCATATAAATGTACATATATGTAATAATGTGCATATAGGTCATAATATATACCGTTCAATATGCAGTAGACATAAATATTCAATATACATTCCCATCAATATACATATATATCCTTCCAATATACATTATATCAATATACATATCTATTATACCGATGGATATAGATCGCAATATGCATCTATATCATACCAATATAGATCTATATCCATGTAGATCTGTCATATCAACATACATGTATATTATATCAATATGTAATATGTATCATATCAATGTATTTCACACTACTCATATGCAATGTACATATGTATCATATCAATATGCAGTATACACATATGAATGTACATATATGTAATAACAATATGGAGATATATACATACATATATATATAATCCAATATACAGTAGACATAAATACTCAATATACCTATATATATCAATATACCTATATATATCAATATGCATATATATCTCATGCCAATATAGATCTATATCATATCAATATAGATGTATATCATATCAATATGTAATATGCATAGATATCCCATCAATATATATCTCGCACTATATATATTTATATGCAATGTACATAAGTATCACATCAATATGCAATAGATGTGAATATTCAATATACATATCAACATACATATATATCATACAATATGTAATATACACATACAGAAATATTCAATCTGCATATATCTAATACAATATGCACCATACACATATAGAAATATACAAATATACCACATCAATATACATACATATCATGTCAATGTGCAATATACATATATGTATCACATCATATACACACATGTGACCTCTGATAGCTGCCCAAAACTACACTCACTGATTGCAAACAAATATATTTCATAATACGCCTGTCAAGAAATTCCCATAACAATCAGATATTTTACATGCTGCTTCAATGGGTGTTTGAGTGTTGTGTGCTGCCAGAGAAATCCCCAATTCCTTTTAATTTATGACAATTTGCTGTAAGGGAGACTCCATGTCATTTCCAGAATCTGCATTCCCAGGATTAAGGGCAGATGTATCTGAACCTCATTTCCCTGATACCTTCTCAGGTGATCATTACCATCAGTCCTGGGAACCAGTGAGACACTTTGTTATCCCAGTCCACACTGTCCACAATTCCCAAACTGCCCTCACACCTCCAGGCCCTGCTCCCCTTCCTTGTAGAAGCATGAAACGAGTCCACATATCCTTATGGATTTACTTCTGTTGTAGAGTACTTTTATCTTGGCTGACACCTCAATTTTTCATTTGCAAAGCTCAGCCTTTTAGAGTTGAAAGTCTAAAATTTTTATAAGATCATGACAAGGTTGTTTTTATTGCAGAATTCACTAAGGAGGTTTCCTTGATCTCTTGCTCAAGCTCCAGTGTGAGAAGTGATAGGATATATTTTATGTAAAAGATTATCCTGACCCCTCTAGATGAAGCCAATTTCAACTCCTCCCTATTTTTGTTTCCCTAGAAATGAGCCCAGTGTGTGGCTGTTATATGGGTTGCTGCAACAGTGGACAGTTATCAATCATTCCCTCCAAACAAGCTGTCAGGAGGTCACCTGCTTCAGCCAAACTACACATTTGTAGGGAATTTTTGCAAATCAAATTTGTGCTGCTTCTCTGACAATGATTTCATTCACTACTTATAAACCCCATCTTTTTAATAAATTGTTTTAATAATTATAAATAATAAATGTATCTTGCAGTATGTTGTTCCATTTGCTCAGCACATGTTTTTTTACTCAATCAGAGAAAAGTTAAAAAAAATCCTGTTTATTAATCTTTCTTCCATCCTTAGTTTGTTGCTGATGATGTGCATGTTGAACAGCGCAGGACTTGGTGAAGCTTTGGGCAATATGTTTATAGAAGGCTTTGAGGTAACTCTGAAGTGTTCCAGGTACAAACGAAGTGATGCAAAAAGTTAAGAGTTCACAGGAATAAGGGATCTATTACAGAATCACAGAACAGTTGGGGTTGGAAGGGACCTCTGGAGGTCACCTGGAGCAGGTGACGTACAAATGTGTCTAGATGGGCTTGGAATGTCTGCAGGGAGGGAGAATCCATGACCTCCCTGGACAGCCTGTTCCAGTGCTCTGCCACCCTCTAAGTAAGAAAATTCTTCCTCATGTTGAGGTGGAACTTCCCATGTTTTAGTTTATGGCCATTGCTCCTTGTCATGTTGCTGGGCATCACTGAAAAGGGTCTGGCACTATCCTTTTGACACCCACCTTTCAAATATTTTTATGTATTGATGAGATCCCCTCTCAGTCTTCTCTTCTTCATATTAAACCCACCCATCTTCTGCAGTGTCTCCTCATCAGTGAGATGCTTCAGACCCCTCATCATCTTCATGGCCTCTGCTGGACCCTCTCCCATAGCTCCTTGTCCCTCCTGACTGTGGAGACCAAAACTGGACACAGTATTCCAAATGTGGCCTCAATCAGGCCGAGTACCGGGGCAGGATCACCCGTTTGACCTGCTGACCACACTCATCCCAATGCAGGATCCCACTGGCCCCTCTGGCCCCCAGGACACACTGTCTGTTTGTGGTCAACTTGTCATCCACCAGAATTCCCAGGTCCTTCTCCGCAGAGCTGCTCTCTAGAAGGTTGTACCCAACCTGTGCTGCTCCTTGGGCTTATTCCTCCCCAGGTGCACTTGCATTTGTTGAACCTCATTAGGTTTCTCTCCACCCAACTCTCCAGACTATCAAGGTCCCACTGAACAGCAGCACAGCCTCCAGGTGTAGCAGGCACCCCTTCCAATTTCGTACCATCAGCAAACTTCCTGAGTGTGCATTCTATCCCTTTGTCCAGGTCGTGGACAAAGACTGGACCCAGTACTGATCCCTGGGGAATGCCACTGACTGCAGGACTCCAAAGGATTCTGTTCTGCTGTTCACTGACCCTCTGAGCTCTGCCATTCAGCGGGTAAGTATTAGAACATTAGTTAGTAACAGATCTGTTGCAAGCTCCTGTCTGTTTTGGCTCCACCACCCCTCTCCTTCCAGTGGAAGGACTTAGAACATTTGTGGTGTTTCCACCCTTGTGTGTCTTTAAAACCAGCCTAAACAAAATGAATATTAGGAAGGATGTAACAGAATCAACTCTATCCTTTGTTGTGTGGATGCAAAGATGATTTAGTGACTATTGACTTTGCTTTGTAATAGGAGCCACAGTCAACTTGCTAACAAGACTAAAGTTAAAACAATAATAAAAGCTGTCTTTTTTAATAAATAATTTTAATAGTACTATAAAAGCTGCATTAGAGATCTTGCAGGGTATTGCTCCATTTGGCCAGTCTCTGATCGTTTCCTCAATCAGAGAAAAGTGCCGCCTCCTCATCCAAGTGTCCCTTGTCCCTTCCAGCCCGGAGCGTGTCCCGGTGCCGGCAGCGTCGGCGCAGGTGCCTCAGGTAGCTCGGGATGGACACGGGGCTCTCCTTGTCGTCGCTGGGGCGGGAGCATCCCACCAGGCAGCAGCTCCTGGGCCAGGCTGGGGGGGTCCAGCCCATCCCCTGGAAGACACGGGGCAGGGAGCACAATGAAAGGGGCAGGGGGCCCTCGGGGGGCTGAGACCCCTCTGACTGGGCTTGGGCTGTCCTGGGGGAGCCAGAGCCTGGCTGGGCTGCCCCAGGCAGCAGGTTGGCTGCAGAAGGAATCAGCAGGCTCTGTCTGGTGGCTTTGCCCATCCCTGTGTTCTCCTGGGAGGAAGGAGGCTGAGCCCCACCTGCCTCTGGGCTGGGGTGCAGGGCTGGGGCAGAGGCAGAGGGCCCCTGGTGCCTGCCCAGCCTTTCCTCTCCACAGGGGCTGTCGGTCCTCACCCTACACCTTGTAGCCCAGGCCACGGTGTGTCCTGGCTCTGGCACCATCTCACCCACCCCACCGCATCCCTCACCTCTCTGGGTGGCCTCTTGGCTTTCCTCCAGAGGTGGCATCCAAGCCAGAACATGGCCACCAGCAGGAACAGGGCCAGGCAGGAGCAGCTGTGGCACCACAGGCTGGCACTGCCCGTGCCGGTGCCCGGCGGCTGCTGCTGTGGGGCCCGGGCAGGCACATCCACCCCGGCCGTGTCCCTGATGGGACTGCTGGGGAGGAGTGAGGGCACACAGAGCCCCTGGAGCAGGGGGAGTCCCTGGAGCAGGGACAGCCCCAGGAGCAGGGACAGCCCTGAGAGGGGCATGGCGGTGCTGCCTGATGAGCCCCCACTGTCACTCCAAACTGAGCTCAGGCATCACCAGCAGCGCCTGTTGGGTCTGTGCAGTGGAAGGGTGGTGGCCTCAGGTGTCATTCCTCGAACATTGTGATGTCATAAGGCCATTGCCTGATAGCCAGACGGCTGGGAAATGGAACAGAGGGTAAATGTGAGGGTGATGGCTTCAGAGGTAACACAAGGTTGTTTCCTGGCAGCCAGAGCGCTGGGAAGTTCAAGGCAGGGCTAGAGGGTCTGAGCATGTGGCTGTCTCAGCTGCTCTGTCTCACCCTGTCATCACTTTTGAAAACAAGCATAGAGATGCCACTTTAACTAGGAGCAGAACTCCACACTGATAATCCTAATTAAGCCTTGGCATACACTTGGGTCTCAGGATGTGTTCATTTTTACCAGCGAACATATAGTCAACCTATCTTAAAAATTTTGTAACACTTTCTGCACATCAACTCAGTTTTGTCAAACCACTTCCATCTCAAAATAGTCCCCATGTCCATTTACATTTCATTCAATAAACTCCTGCTTCCACTTTGTAAGATGATATTAGACTCATCCTTTCCCTTTCAAGCTTCTTCTAGGATTTATCAGTTCTCCTTCTTGGCTGGCATACTTTCTTCACTCTTGATCCCATCCCTCCTTGTTAAAGAGGTCACTGTTCTACATGTGTACAGCTAGATAAATGCTGGAGGAATACACAGTAGTCTGTCTCCTGAAGAGCATGAGCCAAAGTGATTTAAAGACTTAGGGGTGCTGTTGGATGAGAGGCTGGACATGAGCTGGCAATGTGTGCTCGCAGCCCAGAAACCACCCGTGCCCTGGGCTGCACCCAGAACAGTGTGGTCAGCAGGGGAGGAAGGATTGTGCCCCTCTGCTCTGCTCTGCTGAGACCCCACTGCAGTGCTGCATCCAGCACAAGAAGGACATGGACCTGCTGGAGCAAGTCCAGAGGAGGCCACTAAGTCTATTAGAGGGAGGGAGCACCTGTGCTGTGGGGAAAGGCTGACAGAGTAGGGGTCATTCAGCCTGGAAAAGAGAAGGTTTCGAGGTCACCTAATTGCAGCCTTCCAGTATCTGAACAGAGGCGACAAGAAAGGTGGGGAGAGGCTATTTACAAGGGCCTGGAGTGACAGGACAAGCAGGAATGGATTCAAACTGGCAGAGGGCGGGTTTAGATTAGTGATTAGGAGGAAGTTCTTTGCTATGAGGGTGCCGAGGACCTGGCACAGGTTGCCCAGAGAAGCTATGGCTGCTTCATCCCTGGTAGTGTCCAAGGCCAGGCTGGATGGGGCTCTGAGCACCCTGGGATACTGAAGGTGTCCCTGCCCATGGCAGTGGGGCTGGACTGGAGGAGCTTTAATATCCCTTCCAACCCAAACCATTCCATAATTCTGTTATTTTCCCAAATAAGCCCAAAGCACTTATTGCTCTTCTTCTTGCCATCCTCACCACCTCAGACAAGCATCATTTTCCCTCATGTTTGTGGTGAAGACATTTCATCTGGTGGCCACCGCCCTGCACACAGATTGTATTGTATGTTAAACAACAATTTGAGCACTGACTTGGAAAGAAACAGACACCAAAAAGTCATAGAATGGTTTAGATTGGAAGGGACTGTAAAGATCATCTAGTTCCAACACCCCTGCTGTGGGGAGGGACACCTGGAAACTAAGCTTTTCAGCCCTGGATTTTACTCCATCTCCACCACATCCTAATCTCCTTACATAGCATCTTCCCCAGGAATTCAGGGTTCTTTCCTGGCCTTCCTTATAATCACAGATACTCCTTTGATGGCTGTTTTCCCCCCAGTAAAAAAGTGCTTCAATTAACTTTTGCATTATTGACTTTTCTTTGTTTGGTTGTTTATTTTCCAAAGATGAGCCTGAAATTTTTTTAACAATGAAAAAAAAAAAAAAGTCAGGAACAAATGCAAGTCTTTTTCAACACAAGTTTTTGGCATACAAAACTATGTGGCTTATGGAGAGCGGCTTTTGTCTTCCACAGTACCAGGTGCTTCCTCTTCTGTTGGATAAAACTACAAGGAAACCATGTGAAGTCCTCAAAGCCTTAGAAAATCTTTGGCCTCCTTTCACAGATTTTAATGTGAGCTCCAAATCCCAGTTGCGAGTTGCTCTGTTGCCAAAATTTCGTTTCTTTAAAACCCTTGTTATTCTTGACAGTGATGCTGAAGTGAACCAACAAAGATTCCACAAAGTATTTTTCTTTGCCTCTCAGATGGCAGTAGATGCATTTGACCCAGGACAGTCTGATTTTGGGGGGAAAGGTGGGTGTTGTGCAAATGTTGCAATGCCTTTGCCTTCTGGCTGCAGCCTGTCTTTGACACAACATTGGCCACTACAAAGCAGCTTGATTGGACCTTGTGTATTCATCTCTCTGCCCTCTGTAAGGTCCTATGCATCTTCCATCCCTGTTTTCCCTGTCCAGACCTCCATCTGCCAGCTAGGAAAGAGCATGTGGCTCTAGCAAAACATGTGGCTGACTGTCAGCTACACATATTTTGACTTGACCCTTCTGTCAAAGCTCCTTGAAGTTGGCAGCAGGTTCAAATTACGAAGGTAGGGCTGTCAGGCTGATGGATGGACAGCCTGATCACAGAGCCCTTCTTTCTTTAGGAGGGGAAGCTTAAACCTTATCAGTGTTTGGTCCAATGCTGTTCTCCAGGAGAACTAGATTTCAGATCCAAATGTCTGTTTTCACTTGTTTTTTTGATGCCTTTACTTAACTTGTCCCTCGCTGCTGGTGACAGTTTCCAAACTGGCCAAACATTTATTGGTTTTTTCCTATCTTCTGGTCCTTGCTCTTCTCTAGATTTGTGGTGCTAATCCAATAAAAATGTGATCTCATTCTGTAAATCATTCCTCAGCGTACAGGTTTGAACTGAAAGGCTTTCTTTATTCCCTTTACAAAGATTCCAGCTGTGTTTTAATGCCTGGTTTTGTTTTTGTTCTATTTCTTGTTGATTATCTTAGATTTCTTTGAAGCAGACTCTACTGGTTTTGCTTCCTAATTGATAAAAAGTTTATCTGCTGCTTTAATTTGTTTTGGATAAAAGTGGCTGTTGAAGTCCATAGACTGCAGTGGGGCTTTACAAAAGGTTTTCCAGGCAAGAAATAGCTGAACATTTGGTTTGGGAGGTTTCAGTGCTTTTGGACACCTGCTAAAGGACCGAGATGTTGGGAAAAGGCAGTAGAAGAGGGAAAGATTCGCATCCCTTTCCTATGCCTGTTAACTCAGATGGGAGAACACACTTAAACAATGAATTCAAGGCAACTTTAATGGTTTCATGAAGAATTTGTCTGGGAAGTGGCCACATGGAAAAGGAAAAAAAAAAAGGCAAGCACATAGAAATACAGTCCTATATCAACCATCACAGTTTAATTTAGGAACTTTGCAACTTACTTCTACAGTCAACAGAAAGAGAAGCTGAATAAACTAATAAATACAAACAGGAGATGTAATCTGAATGACTGCATGTAAAAGGAGAATAGCAACTGAAGGCTGGAATAAATCCACTCCAATACCACACCATTAATCCCCCTGAAAGACCGGCTGGTCTTCGCAGGTAGCGTAAATAAGCCTGCAATTCTTCCTCAGGAATGCTTGTTGTTTCCTCTGCGTATGAAGAGGCCCCTTCTTTGACTTCCAGCCAGTAAAATAATGTCTTTTCCAGATAACGAGCCACTTCACATGAGGAAAACACTCCAGCATCCTGGACCTGTCTACACAGTGTTCCCCACACTCCTGGCTGCTCAACGCCCACACGGGGTTGTTTCCAGCCCGCTCCCATCGCATCCCAAACAGCTCGAATGCGGCACGATGGCGATCTGTCAGCCAGCTTTCAGGGGGGCCAAGTCATAAGACACGGGGCTTTTGAGAAATGAAACTTCAAATATGCACTCACCAGTTGTTGCCAAAATAACCACCAGTAGCAAATCCCTGCAAGGTTTTGTCTTTATTCCTTGAAAAGCGAGTTAAGTGTGTGCTGGGTATGTGCTGGCTGCTGCAGCAGGACAGTCACCTCCCATCGGATGCAACAGGAAATTGGGAAGGCAGGACTGGCACAAAAGGGATTGTCAGCGTCAGGGGTCATTTCTCTTCATGCCCCCACAAAGCATGGTGCAGGTTTAAATCTGACAATTTAAAAATACACGTTCTGGCCAGTAACTCCTGCACTGGGCTTTCTCCACAGGTTTGGTCAGCTCATTATTTTCATGGGGTTTGACCTGCACGGTTGCTTTCTGCAGCTCTCCGTGGGTAATGATTTAGTCAAACCAGAGTTGTTCTGTTGCACTCAAGGTATGATACAATTTCAGTAGAGCAGTTTTCACAACATCCCCCTCTTCAGATTCTGTGATACTGATCCAATTGCAACAGAGAGACTCCAGGATTCCTAAGTTGACTGTGAAGCTTTAGGAAAAATTGGCAGAATTACTGACTTACTGGGGAAGTTCTGAACTTCAAGATGTAAAATAAGGAGAGAAAAAGTCCACTGTCATCCCTCAGACAGGCTCATGAGCTCTGTCAGCAAATTCACATTTTGGTGAGGTTGAGAGCAATAAAAGAATCAGTGCAGGTTTATTTTAGGACAGAATTTGCACTTTTAAACTACATCTTTTACTACGTGACTAAGTTCCTTATTGTTACCCTTTTTCTGCATTTTTTACCTTTTGTCTTTCAAAAAATTTAACTGACAGCGAAACAAGGCAGATTATCTGTGACAAAATCATCTTTGCTCTACCAAAGCAATTTGCTTTGATGTCAAATGTAAATGCTGGGCCTCTTAAGAAAGCCAAATAATGTGATAGATTTGTATTCCTTTTAAATGTAGTCTGATATATATGAGACTTGCAAGTAGCTACGACCACCACCTTGAGTAGCATTTCTGCAACTCCACAGAGGGCCAGGGAGCACAGAACTGTTCCCTGCTAATACTTGGGATGTCCACTGAAGTGACCAGTCTGCTCTTCTGGATCGAGGTGATGATCCATCTGTGACAGATGGGCTTCCACAGACCATAAAGGTTGTGGCTTTTATGTTATTAAAAGAAATGCAAATGAATACTCTGCTAATGACACAGTTACTTTGCAAAGTCGAGCGCTTGGACACCAAAATATAAAATAATGAAGATTGCTTCCCCTAGCATGACATTTTCATGTCAGACTACAGCTTAAAGAAGAGCAGCTGATCAGGTAACTGCAACAAATGCCAGAGCTGATTTCACAACGTACCATGCTTGAATTCCTCTCTGACACTTGTATTTAGTTTTCTCATATGGAAGTCTAAAATTCACCAAATGAGAAATAAGTGAAAAAAAATGCCTGACTTCTGGGTGGTTTGGGAATTGTGGACCTTCTTTCCCTGCTCTGGCTGCAAGGACACCCTTCAGGCCAACTCTGGCAGCGTTGCTCATCACTTTGCATCCTCTCAGCCTTTTTCCCTACTGATGATGTTCAGAACCCTTTAAGGAAAAGGAACAACTTGGCCCAAAATCCTCCTAAGCCCAAGGCATCCCTTCTTGGTGCAGCTCATGCACCTCTTTGAGTGCCCAGGCTTTAACCTAAGGGCAAAAGCAGACAGGGGAATAAGGCAGAGGAGCAGCTTATGCTTGAGGGCTTTGCATTCCACAGAAATTATTTTAATTGCCTGTAGCAATCACAGCCACCAGTCACTTGGCTATTCTTGGTCCTTTTGGTAACCATTTCTGTTCAGATATATATTTTCCATAGGGCTGCTTTTTCTGTTCAGATTTAAAGTGTCCATCTTTGACTGAGGCCACTGGAAATCACTACAAACCCTGTCTGCCTCAGTTGTCCTTTCCTTCCTTCCTTGTCCCAGAAATATAAAAAGGGAAAGGTCTGAGTGCACTGGGCAGGATTTCAGTGTGAAGCCAAGGGATTTGTGCAGTGCCAAGGAGATTGTGGGATGCACTTCAAGAGAATTTGCCCATGAAAATGTGGCAACCAGCCTTTGGATCAGGCCTCTGAGGACAGGAGAGGAGCAGGGTTTGCCAGTGGACTCGCTGGAGGCTACAGGCAATGTTGTTTAAAACTCAGAGTCTTGCATGGCTGAAATACAGAGCTGGAATAGTCCTGAGTGGGGATTAGTCATATCCTAGTGATGAGGGGTTAGAAAGTAATAGTGACCTTAAGGGCCATTAATCTAAACTGGGTCCAGAACCCAGACAAAAATACTCCTATTTATCACATTGTACGTTAAGGACAGGAAAAACACACAGTAGATCTTTCTACCACCTTGTCTTGCTCTTTACAGGAATGCAGTAACATAGTCCTCTGCATGAAAAGCTCCATTTTCACTTTCAGAAAACTGGAGGGGTTTTTAAAGTAGTCTAGGAAATAATGAAAATCACTGTGACACCAGAAGTACTGGTGTTGTTCTTATCATGGCTACAAAACTGAGGCTAAGGCATTTAACTCATTATTTAAGACATGTGCAAACCAACTTAATTAAACTTAATACTTATAAACATGTATAAAATAAGTTTCTAAAACTTTATTAAAAGACATTGCGGTATTTTGGTTGGTTGGTTTGCTAAAACAGTACGTGATGGCACAACTCCCTGTTGCTTTTGGACACTACCAAAATAGGAAAAGAACAAAGCCAACTGGCTATTAATTGGAAATAATACATTTAATTTTGAGAAGGAATAATTGAAAACAGACATGGCTCTTCATCTCTGACTGTCTGATCTTTCTTGGTTTTTAAATAAACCCTCTTGTGATTTCTACTTGTAATATTAGAGCTATAAATGCCTGGCTTAGACTATAGCATGAGCTCTGCTGGTTGCCAACTTGGAGACAAACTACTTTATGCCAGACCTCCCTAAGTTGCTAGAAAAATTAGTTCTGTCTCATTTTTAACAGTCCTAGTATTTAATGTGTTATTTCACTTCATTGCCATCACTTCTGCTGCTTACATGACATTTAGTGAAAGGGAAAAATAAAATCATATTTTAAAGTTCAGAGGTTAGAGCTTCTCAACCTTACTTTCGTGTTTAAAAGGATGAAATGGTCAAAAACATAATTTGTTTTGTTTGAAGCAAGGGATATGAATTGCAAGGGGGGAAAGAAAAAGAGGATTTAGAGCTAATCATTTTAGAAACAAACCAAAAAACTCCCAGCTAAGATGCATACTGGGACAGATCCTGCAGTTCTTCCCAACCAAAATGCTCTGCCAGGACTTGGCAATTTGAGAACAAAACCAACACCAACCATGAAGATGTGATTAGGTAAAAGGATCATACATTAAGCATTTCAGGCTACCCAATCCCCATTACCATACAGCAAGATAATTATTTCAGCCAACAGCTAAAAATCACTGTCAAGTCTTCCTTTATCTTTCCATGCATTTTGTCTTCCTATGATTTCCAAGGAGAGGCCAGGCTTCCTAACTGGAAGAAAGAAGGTGGCCAGCACAGGTAAATGTGAAGACACAACGTAACTTAAACCATTTAATTTCAATTTAAAGTCCTCACTATCCATGACTTTTTAATTTTATAACCAATTTGTTTTCAAATTACTCCTCCAGCAAAGTCAGTGCCAAGGACAGAGGATTGCAGGAGTATGGAAGTTCTGCTGGAGCTTTGTAGCAGTGACTCACTCCATGTATGTGGGAATTCCAGAGGAGCAGAGATCCACTGATGCCACATATTGATTTCCAGAGAAGTTATAAAAGCCCCAAACCAAAGGGAAAAGCACTGATAGCACAGAAGTGTTTGGTAGAACTCACCAGGGTTAGAGGATTAAGGAAACAATGCCTTTTGTTGCCTTTCAACCCCCAGCAAATTTGCTTTCCCATACAAATTATTAAACAGAATTATGGGAGAATCCCTATGGACACAACATTAAACCAAAATTCATCTGAAGGTGTCCAAATGTTTATGAAGAGCAATTACACTTAAAACACTCGAGGTCTGCAAGTATTCCTCAGGTACATCACTCTTGTAAGATCCATCTCCACCTGGATTTCCACATAGTGTTCCTTAATTCCTTTGGCCATTTTGGGCACTGTCCAGCCTCTCACGTGCTAAATCCAACTCTGTAATAACCCTCACATATTGAGATAAATTTACTTGATATAAACTCTGGATTTCACTAGCTATAATTTTAGCCACTGTTTTAACAGAATTCTTAGTTTAAATTAGAACATCTTGGAAATTAACAGTGCTTCTTTCAAATTGCAAATTACCTTTCAGCTCCTTGTTTTTTCTAAAGTTTCCAGTCTTTTTTTTTAAATGTTGTATTTCCTTTAGAGCTGACACAGCAAACCCTTAAAGAAACCCCAACACCCCACCTCAACCCAAACCTTAAGACAAGTCAGTGGCCACACTGCAGGCAAGAGCAGGATTTTTCTACATGCTGTATTTTCCCTGCTCCATTGATACCTTCATCACCAACACGGCCAAACAACATGAATTCTAAAATTGTATCATCTAAATCTGCCTTGGGGGGGTTTCTCTTTTTTTTTTTTAACACTTGCAATGCTGAAAGTCTTTGTCTAAGTGTAACTCATGGGAAGGCAGTATTAATAGCAAAAAGTTTAATTATGGCATAATTTGATTGAGGCACAGAAGAAGCAAACCCAGCTAATGCCCAAAATTCCTTTGAGCCAATTTAAACCATTTATTTTCAATGGATGTTAATGAAACACTTCTAAATGGCAGTTTTTCCATTATTTAGTTCTATTATCCAGGAAGTCTTCAAGTATTTAAGGGAGAAAGTAATAAACCATATATATAATCTTTTAAAAATATACAAAAAACTTGTATACAAAATTTCTTCACTTTGTAGTCATATTACTACCTTCTTTATCAAGACAGATACAATTCACAGGTGTCCATGGAATTAAAAACTTTTAGATCACTTAGTCTCAGCAATAAACCTCTACAGAAGTGTTTTTATTATTTATAAATACACCCATAATTAGGACTACTTCTTGTAGCCATCTTCAACACTTCTATTAAAGAGATGACATGATACAAAACAAACTGCCCCAAAGCCATCAATTCCTTACTTACGTGTTTTCAAGGTGGAGTTTTTCAATAAGAGTAGAAAACATTGATTGTTGTGGCAGAGGAACAGAGTGATAATTACTCTAATTACTTTAAAACTCCCCACCATAATTCAGTGACTTTTGGGGAACTTTAGGTGGACAGGAATCAGAACAGGCTGTAGGAACTTCAGCAGATGTCACCAGTTAGAAAAGCTGAGACTAAAGTAAAGTCCAGATAAAACCAAAGTTCAGTTATTTGAATTTCTGCTTTTTCCTTGCCTGAAACTCCTCAGTTTTATTTTTGACAGACTTTATCAGCATTGATAAAGCAGGATCTATGGCTTTCTTAGCAACCTCTCCTTTCTTTGCCATCTTGTTCTCCTGGCCCTTGTTTGCCTCCTTGAGATCCTGCTCCTTTTCTTCTCTTCGGCGAGCTTTCTCTTCCAGGATCTTTTCTACTGCCTTTGTCTTCTTGAAATTTGGATCTGAAGGATCCAAGTTAAACAGGGGAGAAGTAAACATGGCTTGGAATCTTGTGTCAGCAACATTTACCTGAGGGCAGAAAAGGAGCATTTATTTTAGGTAACTTTTTCCCATGAGAGTCATGAGACTGTTTCTCATTCCTGGAGCTGCTCCAGTCACAAAATCAAGAGCACACCAGTACCTGGAAATCATCTTCCACTAATTCTTTCCTCTTCATAAGAAGTTTCTTTTTCTTCTTGCTCAAATTCTGTTGCTCTACGATCTTTTTGTAATTAAAGTGTTTCCTGGTGTCATCCTCATCATCCATCATCAGCAGGGCCATTTCAGCCTGTTAAAAAACAAGGAAAGTCCATGTACACAATGAAATTAAGTTTTCTATAAAGAATTCAGAATCTTGTTAATAAAGCCTGAGTGTACAGTTATATAAAGGAATTGAAATAGGCTTGCCAGGGCAGCATTATTTCATCTGTAACAACATTTTTCTAACATTTTGAGGTGTAATATTAATACAGTAATCTTATTTCCTTTTTATTACATATAAATTAGATCTAAAATATTTCNAAAATTGTACACCATAATTTATAAATTGCTAATGGACATAATTTAATATTCCTATTTATAGAAAAAAACCAAAAAATTAACATATCTGGATTTAGTACATTTAGTTAACTTGTTCTGAAAAAGAATGAAAAGCAAACATGCAACAGCAAACAACTCAATCTTCAAGGTTAGAAATCTGCAGGGCAAGGTTTGAACACACAAATGTTTCATAGATTACTGATGTTAAATAGTAAAGGTTCACCTCTGCCCAACACAACTTCTCCTTGGGTAGTTTCTCTTCCAAAACCTCTCACTATTAAAATTACACAGTTTTATTAAAATGATGCAGTTTTATCCTATTGCCATCCTAGGTACTCACACACACATACCAAATATTTGTATAATTCAGGCAATGCAACATCTTAACATTTTAAACCACTTTACCTTCTGTTTTTCAACTTCCTCTTCGTCTTCTGAGGTACTTTCTACTGATTCTGGCTTCTTCTTTAAACCTAAGTGCAAACACAGGACATGCACACGTTCATACAAGCTTATGCAGGAGGGCATAATTTACCTCTCAGTACATCTCATTTTGTTGCAGTCAATATTTACATGTCAGATGTGGGAAAAGGCTGGAAAGTTAAGATAAAATAAGTAGAATTAAAGCAATAAAAATGCACTGAGTATTTGTTCAGTGTAAGGAAACAGCAATGTTCAAATGGCATAAAAAAATCAACAAAAAAATTGGGTAGAAAACATGTTTTTTCATGGTATTTTTCACAGAGCAGTAGAGAGAAATATCACAACAGTGCAGGCAAACGTGACATCACCTCACTCCCAGGGTGTTTTATCATGGGAATTAAGACATGATTGACTCTCTTCAGCCTGAATATTGCTCTGATGAAGGTCTCCTACTCTCTTAGCATTTAGCTCCACAGTGATTAGATAGACATAATGCACAGGAACAGCACAAGACATGAGTCAAATGTAACCTTTAATGAAAACAGAATCAAATTATTCTCTTTGGACTGCCTGTAGATCTTGATCGAGAAGGAGCAGGAAAAGCAGAAGGTTTCCTGACCTGAACCACATACTCTGACCTTTGAGCTTGGAATTACATTCCCAGGCAGTTCCCTGCAGCCCACTGGGGGTACTCTTAAGGAAAATATTTGGCTTGATTTTGTTAAGCCAGGTTTGTACTCAGACTAGAAACAGACATGCCAGAAACATGTCAAGTTGTATCACTAAGGATACTCTGGAACAGGACACGTTTCTTGAGGAAGACTTTTTTCTCCCTTGACTATTCTCTTGATTATTTTGACATGGATTCCAAGCTGGAAATGGATTTCCAGAGGAAACAAACTACCACCACCAAAAAATAAACTATCCAGATGCGCAATGTCATCAGCTCCAAAACTAAACTCTTGATTTAGTAGTTCCAGAAAACGTGCAGGAAAATCAGATTTAGGTCTAATATTGTTACCTAAACTGCACAATTTAAGTGAGTGTGTAGAAGGGAGAAAAAAATGTCTTCTGTAAGACTTCAACAATCCTTTTTATCTTCCCAGAAATGGCCAAAATAGGGAAAAGGAAACAGGGTGCAGAGATATGAACAGGAGACAATTATATGAGGAGTTAAATCAGTACATCACTTTGTCTTTCCACACATCCCCCAAAGAAAGGCCCCACAAGTCACCTTCCCTCATCCTTCACTCCATGTGGAACCACAGAAGTGAACAGAGCTAATCTTTATGGGTTCAAAGTTTTCTGTGGCTCAGAGGGGGCTGAACCAGGAGCTGGTATCAAACTCAGCTCTTCCCCCTGAAAAGAAATAAATGAATAAGATCTTTATTTCTTACTATGACAATATGCAGCCAATAAAACCACCTTTGGACCTAAAAATCACTCTCAGTACACAAAAATTTGTATCATATTGAAAAGTTTTGTTTCAGAATTCCCAAACCACATCATTTTCTGTCTTTTTCACATACTCCTGCCACAGTCCTTCTTCTCACACACACTCTGGAATGCCCCTCCCCACCTCCTTTTTCAGTTTCAAAAGCCTTTCAAAGACACACAGTAAATGAATCTTTTCATTTGTTTTATTTTCCAAGTACAGGTTCTACAACTACACTGAGATTTTGCTGTTAACCTCTCATGTCCCCACAGTCCTACTGCTCCCTTCCAGCTTTAAAAAGCCATCAGTTCCTACTTATATCCTAAATTAGACCATGAGAAGGCATCAAATGCTTTGGAACCTGTAGGAGTTACAATAATGTGTGAAGACCTTTTCCTCAAAGAAGGATCAACAGAAATGATGTGTAATAATCTAATGTTCTGAAACTATTCAGTGAGCTCCAAAAGCAGGACACTGCTCTCATGTTAATAAGCAATTACATTATTCAGCTATTAATTTTCCAACAGGTTAAGCTACAGGAGCCATTCTGTCTCCCACGAACCTTTTCTGAGACCCCACAGAAACTGATGCAGTGAGACTGAAACTGGCCAAGCCAAATCCAAGTTTTCCAGTGCTTTTTGAAACAGCATGGGCATCATTGTAAAATCAAAGAGACAAATTATTTTTTTTCTTGACAATATAAAGCCAAAATCAGGCCTCTGCAATGCAACATCAAGGGTTATATATATATGTATATATAAATATATATATATATGACATTTTAGCCTGTGGCACTATTAAAAAACTATATGAAAACTGTGCAAAGCAGGCAGTGTCAAGAATTTCAGGAGTGCTGATGTGCACACACCTGCACCCTGCAGAGACACCTTTAGGTACAGCAGGCACAAAGAACTCACTCTGCCTGCTCTCTCCCAAGATGAAGCACCCAGTGTATGGATCACTGCCTGCTTTACAAAGTTACCAGTAACAAAGACATACCTGAGGAATTTATGCTTGAATAGACTTCCCATAATTTCCAGTTGTCCTTCCATAGCACTCAAAGGTGTTATGCCCTTTGCATGTTACAGCCAGTGAGTGAGTCCAGCACTGTGCAAAACCCCAGCAGCACCGCTTTCTCCTCAGCTCCTGCACTGGTGCACATGAGTCTGCAAACACACCCTGTCACACACTTTCCCAGCATAATCTAAAATAATCTGTCAGTCAGTTTAAAGGAGAAACTTCAATCTTTCAGGGGAATTGGGGAAGGCTTATAAAAAATTATAGTCATTCAAGTCATTGCTGCCTCTACCCTACATACAAAGTTGGCAGAGTTGCAGCAGAGTTCAAAGAGGATTGTAACCCATTTTCCCCCCCTGGATAAGCTATCTGTGCTTAAAAGCAACCCCAGCTATGAGACAGAGGTTGTTCTCAGGAAACTTGGTGAAAGCCAAAGTTGTGCTGTGTAATTACCATTAAAACATCACTTGGCTTGCAGCCAAGCACTGCACCCTCCCTTTACAACCTCTCCAGGGCTAAGTACATCCTGGTTTTCTCCTGTATCTCAGTAGATTATCAGTAATCTTGCAGACAAAAGCTCCACTTTTCTTAACGTTTATGTCTATTTTACTTTCCTCACAGACTCCACAAGCATTAACGTCTATTCTCCAGGCTATGGACAAGATGTAAGAATGTGCAGATACAACCATTCTCTGCTGAGCCCCTCCTTGGCACAAAGAACTTCTGACATTATGCAGAAGGAAACATTTTACCACAGATTTCACACAGAATATCAAACATCCTATGAGAGTACCTAGATAATCTTGTTATTGAAGAAAAATTTAAAAATTTGGTGGAAGGAATGGTATCTTTACAATGAGTTACTTCAGAGCCCATGCATGAGTCACCAGGAAAGCATGGCAGAAAAAACCCAGCCTTGCATTACAGGATTGTGGTGTTTTTTCTAAAACTTGGACAGGACTCACCCTACTGTTCTGTATTTCAGACTCTGAAGACATACACATAAGCACACAGCCATCCAAGTTTTGTTTTTTAATTATTTACTTCCTCCTAACACAGATTTCAAACAATCAGGTCAGAAGCCTGTGCTGGCTGGTATCACATTAAAAGGGATTTACACTTTTAAATGGAACTTGGATCTGCACTGCTATGCTTTAAAAACCCCCCACCAAAACAATAGACTGGCAGTATTTGCAAAACTGTTACCTCCTTTTTGTTTGTTTTCTTCTGTCTTTTTTTTTTTTCTTCCTTTAATGTACTTTAGTACAAACCACCCTTAGGTTTTGGTTCCCAAACACATGCAATGCCAGGAACTCACCGTTACTGATTTTAGCCAGCAAGATCACACTCAAAATAAATTTGCTGTTACCAAAGCAAAAGTTAATTTAAACATCAGATTAAAAAGCTTTTAAAAATAGTATCCTCAAAATTTAAACCGAGCAAGTTATTTCCTAAAGTATTACATTTCACTCTTTGGGTTTCTAAGCAGCCAAGAGCACAGTAGTGAAAATGTGTATCAGACTAAGAGAAAAGTGATTTCTCCTGAAAGACAATTTTGTTTATGATGCAAAAACACTTCATGTTTTTGTAACTGACCCACATTTCAAAGGGTCCCATATATATATGGCTCTTTATATATAAAAGGAAACAAAACCAATGGAGTCCTTTTGTCTGGAATATTTAGGGGAGCAGCTTCTTTTCAACAACCATCCCCAGAAACTGGTGAAAGCCATTTCAAAAGAACAGCAATCTTAGGCAACTGACACCTCCTTCATTTAATTCTGAACATCCTATCTCTGCATTTTCTCCATCCTGGCTTTGTTTTGAACGCTCAGTATTTAATAAAAGGGCAGGTTTGTTCCAAAAGTCACCTGCCTTGACCCACCTGTTTTCTCAAATTCTTCAGCAAAATATGGGTCGTTGAGATCAACATCAGGTGGAAGTTCATCTTCACTCTGTTCTCTCTCAGCAGCAGCCTATGACAAAGCACATCATTTCAGTGAACATCAGAACTTCAGTTTCACTGGAATTAGATGGTCCTTCTGTTAGTAACTATAAAGAGGAAAACTGAAATACTCTACTTTAAATACCATAGAACCAGAACACACTAAAAATGGCTACTAAAGACAAATCAACAATTTCAAACCTGTTTCACACATTTAAAGCTTTTAATGAGGTGCACCCCCAAACTGTGATGCACCAGCTAACCATTCCAACAAATTAGAAGATCACAGCACTGTTATGTCCTCACTTTGTGTTCCACAGAAGTTCTGCCTGGGCAAAAACTTGAGCAGGGAGCTTCGTTTTGTTGTCTGAATTTCAAAAAGACTGAGCTTGGATTTAAAAGAACAGAATTTATTTGCCCCATGACTTAATTTATCTGATTGAACAAAAATATTATGTTAGAAAAAGTTGCTCTGCTACTAACAGTGCTGCTTTATTCTGGTTTAAGAAGTTACTCCTCAAATGCCAATTAAAACTAATGCGAAGGCACAGCATAAGTCAAGGTGTTGAGATTACTCTTGGAAACATTATTCTGTAATATAATTATATTCAGAGTGATTTAAGAACGTAGGGAACCCAAATTCTGTATGCCACATGCCTTTTTTTCCTAGCATTTGCACAAATATTTCATTTCTCTGCCTACTCCTGCACAGGAGGTGCCACTTCTTCCATTACTTTCCACGTATGAGAAGCTGAAGCAACATCAATTTTCATGTTAGTGTGAGGCTGTTTTGTTATTTATACACAAAGCTGTTTACCAAATTTGCTCTTGCAATTTGAAATGTGACTAGTTCTTTGTGGCTATTAATTCTTTGCTTTGGCAAACAACCCTGTATTATTTTAGCCTCAAAATTTCCAAAACCACAGTTATCATTCTCATCACAGCTTTGAACTGATATGCACACAATATCAAAAAGACCCTTCCTAACGCATTCAAAATGCAAATTAAAGCCCACTGTTATTATGACTAATTTATCTTCAAAGCAGCACAGGTAGATAAATGAAGTTTTGTGTAACATCCTGAACATCATTTGCTCTGTAGGTTTGATGAGATACTCTCAGTCTTTCCACATGAGTGACCACTGCACAGTCTAACCTTAAAATAGTGCTGGCAGCTATACCACTTTTTATTTAGTTTATCCAAAACAAACAGCACCAGCAGCTTCAGAAAACAAACAAACAACTCCCCGAGGCCCTCAAGTGGCCAATATAAACATCACCTTTTTCTTTTTTTTAAGCATTCTTTTTTCTTTCTTCTTCTCTAGGTATTTTTGCCATGGAGTCAGATTATCCTTTCCTTCCAACCTGTTTTTGACCATTTCTTCAGCAGTTTCTTTGAGGCCTAGGAAAAAAACCAACCCATAGTAAATTAAAGAAATGAGATGAACCTGAATTTTTTAAAATCAATTCTTTTCTTCTTTGTATGTGAATAATCCAGTTTTTCTTTAACAAGCCTGTGAAAACAACATAAATATTACTTAAAACAACTTCTTTATAAAGAAGATCACACATTAGACTGTGCAGTTTACAGATGCCACTTTTTGAGTAACAAAAAGAACAAGAGACATACAGAGAGTCACTGTATTTAATGTACCACCCTTGCAGGAGGCAACAACTGAGCAAAGAAGGATTTTTCTCCTACCTGTAATTCCTTGCTTCATTCACTACACACTTCTTTTCCTTTCAACTATCCTATAGGGAACATCCTCTCCTATGAAATGACTGAAATATCTGGGGAGTTTGGAGGAATCATGTTCCTGTTTCCTCCTCCAAGTCTGGTATTTGCCAGCTCTTCCTCAATTCTACTTGTTCTCACTGTCTCCCTTCACCATTCCCTTCTTGCCACTCCAGTCCAGCCCTCACCTGACCACATCCCACTCTCACATCCCTCATTCCAGTTTTGTTGCTTAGGAATCACGCTCACACCTCTCCAGATGTCCTAGACTAGATCCCATTCTTTCTCAGGTTTCTCAGTTTGCCAGGCACTGCTCCTTCCAGTTCCTTCCAGGAGAAAATGGGCAGCTTTCATGGACAGCCCTACCCATCCCCAGAAGGGCAGGCAGAACATTCTTCTGGAAAACTGCAAACACCAATCCCCGTCCCTGTGCCTGCTGACACTCCAAAAGTGACTCCAAGGCTGGAGAGCTGATTACAACACGTCTGAAATACACAGTTTGGACAAGATCTAAAATCATATTAAACCACAGAATCACAGGAAGAAAAGAGAGGAGCAAAACCAAGATGAAGGGTCCTTCTACCCTGGATAGATGACAGAATCAACTATAAGTGGAAAACTGTTACAGCCACAAAAATTTGGTGCTAAACCAGCAAACAAATCAGAGCCACAATAAAGGAAGGATATTGCATAGGTTCACTAAAAACGTGCCATTAAGAAACCCTCTCATACAACAAGAACAAACATTTAGTTATCTCCAAAATCAATGAAAGCAGAGTCTCAGCTTCCCAGAAACTGAACTACTATAACTTTGGATACTACTTTAGAGTATGTTTATGGAAAAAATTATTGGTCAGGTGGCAACCTCGTAGATTCACTCTAAAGGTAGTAATTAAGAATTAAAAAGTATATGTCACATCTCTAGAAAAAGAGTGACACTTGAGAGAGATCTCAAAGGAGGTTACAATATTTCTGATTTATTTGCCTGGAAAATGGAATCATTTGATCCATCTGGCACTGAAGGACTTGGAGGAAAATCCAGCCCTTTCTTGTGGTATTTGGCAGTCTCATGAAAGGCATTAGAGTTTCTCCACAGATTAGAATGGCTTAGAAACTACTGTCCAGACCACTTCCCGAGAATAAGAGGGTATTTAAGTGGTCAAAAGGATTTTGATTGCAGAAGGGGAAAGGAATTGTCTACTTTAGGTAGAATTATTAGCTGACCATAGAAAGGGCTAATTTATACCCTTATCAATATAACTTTTTTAAAATAAATGAATCACATTGGTTTCATTTAATCTTCACAAAGAAGGGCAAGAAAAGAGAGGAAAAGGCCATCTTTATTAGCATGCAACCAACTCACGCTTGAGCTAAAGGATTAAATGTGTGGTAAATACTTAAAAAAACTGAAGTACACTTTTGCTCAGAGAGGGAGGGTGGGCAGGCCAGAATTTTTAGTTCTCTAAACACTTAGTTTTGACAACTTGTGGAAGTTTAACAGCTTGCAAGCCTCAGTCATTAGAGGCTGAGAAGATAAATTCCTGTTCTCAGGAAACCTAAACGAGAAAGTTCATCTTGTCCCTGTTACAGGTGGGTAAAAGGAATAGCAGGTAAATACTCTGCTCATGTTAGAATTTATCACCCCCAAAGATAAAATGTTAAGTGAGCAGAGTTGTCCTAAGACAGTGTAAGTCCCTGAGAGAGCCCCCCACGTGGAGCAGCTGCCAGGTGTGAGGAACTGCAGTGCTGAGCCCCCACCCAGCCCAGCACAGGCTGCTTTGGGCTGCAGGAGCTGCTCCAGGGGACAGGCTAAACACTGATCCAGCTGGAGATGTGTATTCCATAGGAGCATCCCTGAGCTCTACAGGATCTCCAACAGCACACAGTTGCACTTGACAGAGACACCATTGCCTTGCATTCTGTTTCGGATGAAAACAAATCTGAAATTGCCCTTTAAGCCCAGCTAAATATTTACATCTCCTTCTTCCCAAAGGAAGAATTTTTAGGTCAAATAAAAAAAACCCCAAACCTGGCTGAATATCATCAAGAAATGCAGTTGTGGTCTTTTCCCTTTTCACTTTCTAAAGGGAGCTTTGGGAGCTGGATACGCATTTGTAGTAATTGTTGCTTAAATCAGATATGATTAAGAAAACAGATGGATGTTTAAATATAACACTGATTTTGTGCCTAGAAGAAACAGACCAAAGAGAGTTGGAACTATATCTAATTTATTTTTGCTGGCACTGGGGTTTATTTAAAACTATTATGATTCAAGAATAACTGAATCATTCACAAAGTATGCTTTCTATAACCATGTGTAAATATCTGTGCCAAAACTCAATTTTTAAAATTAATTCAAATCTCTGCCTTTCAATTGAAAAACTTCCGAGATTTAACTGTTGTAATTCTTCTGTGTATTAAACATTTGGACAGGAAAAAGATTTTGCAATAAGTCAAGCACATTAAAGCAGAGCTTGATAATAAAAATATTTCAACAGACATAAACTAGTTCTGAAAAAAAAAAAATTAAGGAGCCTTAAGAGATTACAACAAAAACTGTTTTTGAATGGCCAGAATGCTCCAATTGAACATAATGAAATCGTTTTGGAATATAAATAAGCACATTTGTTCAAGAAAAAATAATAACTAAGGTACCTCTGTGCCATAAGGAAGCACAGCCCTGACTGTGCATATATTGCCAGAGCTATAAACTACTGTTCAGCATGTGCTGACTATGCTCCACCATAAAGAAAGACTTACATAAAAGTATCCCTTTCAGGTGTGCAGGACCTCCTCTCCAAATGCTGCCTGAAGTCAGTAAGGGCTGAACTTTGGGCTCAAAAGCAAAATTAAAACACTCCTGTTCACTCTCAGGACAAAGCCACGTTGCAGGTGTTAAGAGCCAGAAGGGGCATTGCTGACCTCAGGGAGCTGAATGGTCTCTACCAAAGGCAAGTGAACTCTTGTATGACTTCCAGAACCTCTGTTCTTGGATAATCAGCTGATTTTTTTCAGGGTAAGAAATGAGGAAACATTGACATACACTACAAAATCACAGTTGCTGAATTAATATAAAATACTACAAACTAGCCATGTAAACTGCATTGTGCCACTATGCACATTAAACCCAGTATCATACGAACAAACCTGACCCAGTGCATGGACATCCAGCTGAATTTGGACAATGTCAGTCAAATTTATCAGGATAGGGGGGCTTTGTTTGATTTGTTTGGTGTTTTTTACCATCTGTCCCTCACAAGAGATGAGGATATAGCTGAAGTCCTAGGAGCCCCACGTGAAGGTGCAGTAAGGAAGGGATTGGGCTAGGTGTAGTAAGGAACAAATCCAGTTTTCTTAAGTCACGTTCCATTGCAAGAAACAGGGAGCCCATGGATTAGAGAACTGGATTCCATCTCTCCTGCAGTTACTACTCCATTTCTACTGAATGTGAATGTAATTTAATTGTAACATGCAAGGCACAGAGTTAAGAGGGAGAGCCTCTCACAAAACTTCTTGCTCTTCCTGGGCAAGACAGATTAAAGAAAGTTTCCTTTGGTCTCCTTTAAAACAATTCTCCTTCTCCTAAAATGAATGGTTTGCTCCAGATATTCTAAGTCCCCACATTCAGTTGCTTAGACTTTTTTGAATTTACAGAACTTCTTTCATACAATTTGCAAGATTTTTCAGAAGACAGAATGCATAACAAACAAAAAACAACCCCAAATGTGCTTTCCAAAACACAAAAAGATGGTAGCTTTAAACTACATGCAAGTAAAAATACATATAATTACAGAGCACATTAATAGCAGTAATTAGTTCCACTGTGGTTTCCACCTCCAATCTGGAAGGTGGCAATAAAAATCTTGTAACAGCTACCTATGTATGAAAACTCTTTGGCCTTGAATGCTCAGTGACAGGATGAATTAACTACTGAGCAAACACCACCACAAATGCAAGTACTGACACGCTGTGGACAGATGGAGTACGACGCTGTGTCAGCAAACACTTGTCCTGTTGTGCATGATACAGCTTTTTCTGAAATGTTTTAGGAGAAATCATGCCAGGAATTGCTGAAATTATATACTTCAATTATATTCATTTAAAGCACACAACTGTTTTTAATGCCAGTGTATCCTTTCAGATACAGATCTCATAAAGAAACAGGAGTAAAACTGTTCTGTTCGGTTCAATCAGTGAACCACTACAGACCAGAATATTTAAAAAGGGAGCATTTATATTCAACAGAAGCTATCTAAGTGAACTCAGAATATCATTAAAGGGATATAATTAGATATGCATTCCTAGCTGGAATTAACCCATCAGTGGTGAAGGGGCTGGATTCTGGTATGTCTCTAGCCTTGCTACTTACAGTAACTGTGTGCTGGCATAGCCTGTACCTGCTGAGCCAATACAGCACCTTGCTGCTCCCACAAAGGCAATGTCACACTTCCATTAGTGTTTGGGCTGCATCATTTAACCCTCTGAACATTCACCAAATGCTTCCATTTGCCTATTTGTCTTGCTCAGTGGAAAAGATCCAGATTTTTAATTGTTTTCCAGAGTAGTTCTGTCATTTCAGCAAGTTCAGCCTGCAAAGACACCTACCAAGTGCCAGGGCTGGTTCAGGCAGAGTGAGCTCTGGGCCAGGATCAAGGAGGAAATGCCACAGGGATCCCTTTGTGGAGGCAGTGAGCTGTTACACTGGCTCCTTACACCTCAGGGAAAGCACCCACCCACAGACAACACAAAAAATCCAGCCTCAATGTTTTATAATCATAAAAGAAAAAAAAAAAGACCGGTTTTTGGATCTCAGGATGGGTTCTGCTGGGATGCCATATGGTGAAAATACTTTTTTAAATTTCCAGATGACAGTCTGGATGTCACTATCCCTCAACTTCTCTTCCTGTGGCTTTCTTTCTCCCAGAGCAGTCTCACTGGAAGGTCAAACTTCTTCCTCCTCTGTTCCCCCAAATCTTTACCATAATGCAAGCAAGACTTCCAAACCATTCTACTCTAATTTTATGCTATGTTAACAAATCATACTGGTTTTCATTTTTAAAAGTGTAGGTTTTATAACTCTATAGCAAACACATGAATTCTGTCTTAAAATAAGTCTATGAAGTGATGAATGAAAAAGCAAATACAAAAAAAAACTGGAGAAAAAATAATCTACAAAAAGAAACTTAGAGCTGAGGAACTGAGTTCAGTCATATTATCTCTTCTACTTCCCTCATTCTAAACAATCTGGATTTCAGTTTATGGGGAAAAAAAGGTTTGTTTCTCCTACTATAAATTCAGCACCTTACACTATATCCCTGTTAGCAGGCCAATACTGCATATCCTCCCAGGCAGGAAAAGAAAATAAAGCTTACCTGGAACCCATTTAATCTCCATTCCTATATCTTTCTCTTCCTGTTTTTTCTCTTTTTCCTGAATGCTTTGCAAAAGTTCTCTGTACTTGGCAATTTGCTCTTCATCATCTTTTTGGCTTTTCCTCGGTTTGTCGTCTTCCATTTCATTAATTACATCACCATCTAAAAAGAGAGGAGAACTATCACAATCAGCCTCAAAAAAGTGATCAACTCAAGTTCATATTTAGGAAACACCTCCTTAGATGAAATAAAAATAGTATCTGAAAAGGCAAAATTTGTTCAGCAAAGGAAATCCCTGATTGGACACAGCATCCTTTACAGTAGTTTAAAATTATTAGTTTCAGAGTCCCTTATGGCAGAGCAGTAATCTCAAAAAACAGTGCTGTAAAGCATTTTGAAAATAGAATACTACATTTTAACAAACAAATTTTGCAAATTCTGTAATAGAGGGAATTATTCAATGCCTTCATCTTCAGTGACTTGCTGAATTAAAAAATGAAACAAGATAGGAAAACACAAAGAAAATCTGATTTACAATAAGCTTTTAAATCAATATTTCAGGGAACAAGTTTTAAAGATGCTGCAGCTCCCTGGATTGTAGAAAATCAGGTTTGGGGCAGGCTCCTTTTCCTCTGGTTTAGCAGCAAAGCTGTGCTTCCCACAGTAGTGAACTGCATGGACAGCACAACTGGTGTTTAAAAAGACATACCACAGTTCAGGTCTGGTTTTTGGCTAAAGCTGAGATGTGATACTGTTCTTTTCCACATCCCATCACTGCAAGAAGCTGCTTGTTGGCTGGAAGCTGAAATCTCTACTGTTCACAGAATCACAGAATCATTTAGGTTGGAAAGACCTTTAAGATCAAGCCCAACCACTGACCCAGCACAGCCAAGCCCACCACTAAACCATGTCCTCATATGCCACATTTACATGGATTTTAAACACCTCCAGGGATGGGGATTCAGCCACTTCCTTGGGCAGCCTGTTCCAATATCCACAACCTTTCCCTCATTCACCCTGCCATGAAAGGAGATGAGTTTAGTTAAGCAGGACCTGCCCCTCCCAAGCCTGTGCTTACTGGGCCACATCCCCCGGTTGTCCTGTACGTGCCATGTGATGGCACTCAGGCTGATCTGCTCCATGACCTTCCCTGGCACCAAGGCTGGGCTGACAGGCCTGTCGTTCCCTGGATCCTCCTTACTGTAGATGGGAATTACATTTGCTAACTTCCAGTCACCTCCCCAGTTATCCAGGACTGCTGAAAAATGATGGGAAGGGGCTAAGTGAGCACATCTGCCAGCAAACTCAGCACCCTTGGGTGGGTCCCATCCAGCCCACAGACCTGTGTATGTCTAAGTGGTGTAGCAGGTCACTGACCATTTCCCCTTGGAATATGGGAGCTCCATTCTGCTCCCCTGGTCTCCCAGCTCAGACACCCAGAGAACAACTGGTTTTACCGGGGCAAAGAAGGCATTTAAGTATTTAGTGAAGCCTTCTCCTCATCCTTGGTCACTATGCTTCCCCCTGCCTCCAACAAAGGATGGAGTTTCTTCTCAGCTCTCCTCTTACTGCTCATGTGTTTATAGAAGCAATTTTTCTTGTCTTTTAAGCTTTGCCCTTCTAATTTTCTCCTCACGACAACCTTGCTGTCCCCCTGAACTGCCTGCCCCTTCTTCCAAAGTTCACAAACCCTCCTGTCTTTCCTGAGTTCCAGCCAGGCCAGGCTCCATCTCATGGGGACACTCAGCTGCAGCTGCTTCTCCACTGTCCTCATCAGAAGCTGAGATCTAAGAGGGAAGCATCTGCTCACACAGAAAGCAAAATGCAACTCTGTTTTGAAGATGAGAAGAAAAATAAACCATTTTGTTGTTTCTTCCTCCTGGTGTCCTGTGAAATGAGAAGCTGTCCTGGATGGGAAGTGAAGAAATCCCTCAGCTAAGAAAGGCTCCCTTAAAACTGGATAAGCACTGGCTACTGGTTTGTATTTATCACTGGTTTGCCAGGAGAAATTTAAGTGGCATCCTCTCTCATTTAGATAAAACTTGCATTTGTCTTGTCAAAACTGAGTTTTCAAACAAATGCTCGATGTGGCCTTCAAAGGAACTGTAAGAGCTTTTAATTCTGTAGGCAAATAGAGCACATTTGACAACAGCTGTGAGAAAGGAAAGTGAGCTGAGCATGTTCTCTAAGTTTGTTCAGAGTTCAAATAACCTTGTCAGCAGCTTTCAAGCATCACACTGTATTGCACAACATCAGGAACCACTTTCTGCTGGAAATGAAGGCAGCAATGCCTTCTGCCAACAGCTTGTTCAAAGGCTTTCTGAAGAAAACACACAAACAAAACACCAAGTTCTGCTGCATGAAACAGCTGCACTGCAGGAGACACACAATCAACCTGGGCAGGAGAAAGAGGAGAAAGCTGGTGAAATTTAGAGTATAAAGTGCAAGTATAATCTTACTGTTTTGAAGGGAAAGTACTAACTGAAGTGCTAAAAGATTTAAAAAGAAGGTTAAAATCACGAGGCTGGTCAGAAACACTCCAATACAACAATTTGTGGGGGCAAGTTTGTTTTTAAAAACTGCAATTAATAAAGACTATAACCAAATGCAGAGGCTCAGTATATTAAATTGGTGATTGGCAGTTCTTGTAATCACAGGATTGTGAAGAGATTGTATTTTAAGTTTAAGAAGATTATCTTACAATAGCTGAGTAGATGATTCCTTTTATTTTGTAAACTCAGCCTTAGAAATGAAACAAAGTAGAAAACCTATGGCAGATACAACATTTGACAAGAGGTTTGCTGCAAAGCTGAGTTTCTTTTAAAGCTGGAAAGATAAAATCCCCCCTCATGATTTAATGGCACAGCAGAAAATTCAGCTACTGCTTTGGATGCTGATGGCCATATGATAAAAAATCATTATATGGCTCAATTCTATCCAGGGTGGTTACTCAAATTCAGATAGAAAGAAAGAAACCAACAAACCCTCCTACAGTGTATGTAGACCCACATAATTAAAAAGCTCTACACTGCAGCAGTGAAGAAGCAAGTCTGAGGTAGAGGTTACTGCACTCACTGTACTACAGCATGATGTGAAAAATTAAACATGCTGACCTCAGTCTTGTGCCAAAAAATAAGGACAAAGAAAATGCTGGGGTTTTAATGCTGTTTTCCCCACATTCTCAGCATTCCCTCAACACGAAGCTGTGCCAATTCCATTAGTTCATCCCCATGAGAATAAGAAAAGTTTAGAATTCAAGGTAATCAAGACAAGCTTATTGAAAGCACATTAGAGTAGATGTCTATTTGCAATGTATTTTTTCAGGGAGAAAAGATACTGGAAAAAGAGAATGCAAACAGACAGGTAACAGTAAATGGCTGGCAACCATTAAATTATGGCTTTTTTGGTGTTTTTTTTGTATTTCCCTTCCAATCTGTAGTCTAACCACTTGTGTGCTGTGCACTAGATGCTGTATTCAATACCTGCCATCAGTTGTATCAAGTTTCTGGTAATTCATAGAAAGAAAATAATCAGGTTGTGGTATTTCTGTTCTGAAATTCCCATGAAATTCCAACTCATAAACTGCTAAATCCTCATGCTTCTTCTTTCCAGAGAGACAATATTAAATAATTACATGTTCCACTTCTGTCACCTTCCATGTCTTAGCCTGCTGTAATAATTCTAGTAAATACAAGCACATGTGAATACTGCTCACTATTAAGAGAGAAAGGAAGGCTGTACTGTCATCTGATAAAATGCTATATATGCATTTAAACTTGTATATATTGTCACAGTTATTGCACCAAATGTATTTCAGAATTGTAACAAGATCTAATAAATGGTCTGATCTTATTTAACATGAAACACTTATGTTAGGTCCTTTCCAACTCAGGATATTCTATCATTGTGTGATCATACCATCAAGACCAGCTAATTAAAAATACACCTCTAAAGTATTTTGTCATATAGTCTGTCCCAATATCCATGTGCTGTGCAAAGCAGGACAGCACAAAAGATGTTGCTCTTGCAAAGATTAAAACAAACTCTTGCAAAAATCAGAAGTTTAGACATAAACCCCATAAATGCTTGATTTGAAGCATATTTAAAATGCCATACACTGGTGCTCATGGTCAAAATAGCAGTTATGGGCTGGATTTGGTGAACGCCACAAACTCTTCCTGACTGGAATGGATGCACCCAAGTAAGAGGAAATCCAGGAGCAATGTAAAGGAGATACTTTGTGCTAGGAACCACAACATTGCAGGCCACCAAAATACTAACATTACAAAACTCTTGTGTAACAGTAATACTAACATTCAAGATGCACATATTTTAAGTTGATAAATTCCATTAAAAACAGATTAGGGCAGGCCAACAAAAATCTGTTGATAAATAATACATTTTGCTAAGTTTAAAAAGTATGAATAAAGGTCCAGGACATTTTTTGCCTCCTTATCACACTCCTACATTTCCATTCAAGCAGCTGACATTGATTTTTCCCATTTGTGCATAGTGCCACATAATTCTGCTGGATGGAATCCTGACAGATGGGATCCTGTTTTGTATCACGTAACTGGATGGAGAAAACGTCAGGAACACATTCAAGACATGACAACATAATTCCCCTATTGATAACTTACTTTTCAAAACATCATTAGAATGTAGACATTTCCAGGTTTAAAATTTATAAGTGCGCTGAGATCACTTTAAGGTCAATATTTTTGCCTTTCCAACAGTGGAATTTTGCTCAATAAAATATCTGAAATATTGCTCACATGGATATTTGCTTTCATCACTGCCCTGTCACAGAGGCTGTTCTTTAACATCACGGTCATCCTGTATGTCATAAAAGATGGGAATTCTTCCCCCTGCACCTCCTGCTCCCATTTCCATACTTCACTGAAGCTCCCAACTGCACAGTTTGTCAGTTTTTGTGTAAGATGAGAAACAAATGGACATGAACTCTGCCAAGATATTGCCAAGCTCAGTTTGCTGCCAGAAGATTTCCCAAGTCTCTAACCAGAAAAATCTGTAATGTTCTTTTCCATGCTCCAAGCTCATCTCTGATTGCAACAACCTGCTGCAATGCAAGATAAATCAATTTTAACTCTGCTTGAAAGACCTGATTAAGGCTTAATGAAATTTTATTTGCCTTGTAATTTAGGCTATATTTATATTATTGAAAGCATGATGAATTTTAGAATGAAAACAAGCAAGCTAAATTAGGAATTTACACACTGGTGCACCATACAAGGAAGATTTATGTACCTTACAAAGTTAGATGAAATTCTCTTTATATTCTTAAGAAGTACATGAACCAAAAAGTATTTGAAAGATGTTACTGTTCACTTAGTCATTAACCACTTGACATTTCAAACTAGAACTTTTCCTCTGAAAAGGAACCACTTCAATTTCTGTAATTTAACCTCAGAAACAAAAAGATTAGAGTAGGTATTGCCAAACGTGACAAAGAGATGTCAAGGTACCCCGAAAAAAGAGAAAGAGGGTTGGAGGAGAGATAAAAAAGCCAGAAAATTAATTTACACTCAGAAGTTCAAGCTCCTGTTGGGAAAGCAGCTCTTCAGGGGCTCAGCCATTAGGGTCGCTCCAAATCACCTACCACTGGGTCATTTTTGATCAGTCTTACTCAGACTTCACAGAAAGGCAACACATCTTCATCCACTCAGCACTGAATGGACAGAACAGCTACCACTTTCTCTACATTGATCATTCAAAGGTATGATGGAAAGCCACTTTTTTTAAAAACAGATTTATCATATCAATAATAAGGAAAATACGCCTTGTTGAGGCATTTTGAGGGATGTTTGAAATCCCTCAAACTGTAATCATTATACAAACATTAACTACACCAGATAGAGATTCTGCAGCAGAGAAATGAAAACCAAGGAGCTGGTTTAAAGCTAGGGTGACAATACTGAAGTCAAACTCTCACTAACAATCTTCTAAGTAAGATGAAACTCCAAATTCAGCTAACACACTCTATCTTCAAAAATCGTGCCACAATTCTGGGGTCATACTAGTCATATTGTTTACCTGGAGAATCAGAATCAGGTTTGCATAATGAATATCAATGGTGGCTTTAGAGATACCATTTTAAAAACTCAGATATGGATGAAGAGCACTGGAAAAGTGCATTTATCTCAAACAAAAAAAAAGAAATAAAGAAAAAAAGACTGTCAAGGTCCAGGAAATTTAAGCAACTCCACAGTTTTCATGTTAACAGACCTAGCTTACAAATCTTTCCCAAGAAGTTTAGCATCTGTCAGTCAGTCAATGTTCTGTTATCAAGCAACTTGTTTCCTAATTGAAAAGAGAGAGGAAAATATGCCAACACGTTCCCTCCAGTTTCCCTTCACCTTTAGGTCACACACACAAAACATAAGCACACACCACTTCCAGAGCTGTTTAGCTCTGGAAGGAAGGCAGGTTATTTTCAGAGCAGAACCTGACCACAGTTTTTATACAACCAGCATGATATTGGCCTTGTAAAAGATGACACTCAAAGCATTTTCTGGAGATACAGAATTTAAATCTTTAACTCCTGTTCAAAACACTGGAGATGATGACTCTGTGGACAACATTTATTACCAAAGTACCTTGCTGTTGCTCTTCCTCTTCTTCACTTGATGAAGCCAAATAGGCTTGGAAATCCATGTCAAGAAGCTCCTCTTTGTTAAAAGTCCTGCTGAGCGATGTTACTCGTTCGTGATCTGTCTCGTCCCATGTGATATCTACCTTAAAAACAAGAATGCCAGTTGTAGAAGCTGGAACACTAAAACTGAACATTGTAACGCTGAGTTTTAGGGAAAACTATTCGATACCAGCAACATAAACCTGTTAGTGAAGCTCCCGACAATAAGGAGCTATAATAACTATTTACTAAAATAAGTGTATTATATAACTTCTATGCATTTATTCCATGGTGAGTTTCAAGGAGTTTGAGGTTGTTCTGTCACGGCAGGTCACGCAACACAAAACCTCTGTAAGCCAAATTTCCCTTGTGGCAGCAGATACTGGTGTTGAAGCAGCCACCAACTCCCCTCTTTTCCTCTTCCAGCCCAACTCCCTCCTGGAATCAGGCGGGGATTGCAGTGGGGACAATGAGAGCCTTTGCACCACGGCACCCTCAGCCGGAGCGTGAGACAGATCCTGAGTGAAAAATGATCCAGCACAAAGTACTTATTTCTCGACTAATTCCCTTCTCCAATCTGGTTCCAGCCCGGCCAGATGGAAGTTTTGGCTGTCAGTAAGACAGAGTAGGGGTGAATCGCTACCAGGAGGGGAAGCAACTGTTTTAAGCCTGGCACTACCACCAGAAAGGCCTCACACATAAAACACCCATTTCTGGCAAATTAAAGGATTTGACTGTGAATAACAAAGTTATTTCATGTGCAGCTTTTACTAGTTTAAAACACGGTGTTTAGTTTGTAACACAGAAGCTGAACCTCATTTAAAATCCAAAGCAGGGCTGCAACTTGCAGGTCTGTAACACACAAACTTTTTAATGTGTTTGATGTCTTTATTTTGAAATAGCGGAGATAATCAGGAATCTCTTCCCCACTACATATATAATTTACAAGCTGACAGCAAATCTAAACACATTAGAAAAACATTACAAAAACATTGTAAAGATACCTTTGATGTCCCCATAGCAGCAGATGTGAAGTACTTTGGCTTATAAGCAGCTACGTTCACTTCTGAGGCTTCATCTTTTGGCTTATCATCAAATGTAACATTATCTGGAATAAATCTTAAGGGCAAATAAAACATGTTATTCTTCAAATACGCTGGGAAATTTCATGGTATAAACAGTCTAAGCTTTTCATGAGTGTGGTACATCTGCATGGAAGAAATTGCTCAAATAAAAAGTAGGTAAGCCTGAAAAGGGAACAAAAGAAATGGATAAATATTCCACACATGTAAGATGAACTGCCTGGTTTCTGCACAGGTTTTCCATGTGTAACAACACCCTGTTGGGAAGTAAATCAATTTTCACTCTTCTATAAACAGGGGCAGGGGTGGTTTTTGGGGTGGTTTCCTTTGTTCTAAGAGTCATCTTTTCAGGAAGCTTAGTATTAAAAAAGAAAAAAGTGAGTAAAATAGAATTTGGAAACAGATAAGTAAAAAAAATTCAAAACATTTTAGGAAAGCTTGGTACATCTTCAAAATTATAATTAGTAGGGGAAAAAAATTGCTAAAAAGACCAAGGTCATGGGTAACAATTGAAGAACTTGGTTTAAAAAAATACCAAAAACCTTGGTACACTCTGAGATTAAAATTTAACAAAGCAGAAGATTAGGAAAATCGCTGTAGAATTGCAAACAGCTGTGTCTGTTGTAAAATATTATCTTTCTATGCTTAAAATGATGAAAAGTTACATGTTCACTTGGCAAAGATCATCTTCTCCAAAATGGTTCAAAGCAAATGAATTAAGCTCCTCTAGAAGATGATTCAAAGTAAAAAACTTAACTTTCACTGACTTCCAAGAGTGCCCACAAGACAGGCCCCAACACACCAACAGGGCTTCTGTCACAGCTTGTATGATTTAGTAACTTTTCTGCTCAGACTGAAAAGCTTTTTTGCAACAAAAGGAAATGCTAACAATGAAGCAAGTAATAATTTAGAATCCTTTCTTCCCCAAACGTGACTTTTGAAATACTAGAGCTTCAGCTCCTTCACAGGGGCCAACATATCTATTGCAGCTTCATGACAACAGCAATATTCCTGCCCTGTGGGAAGCAATCCTGAAAAAATGCCACTTCTGGGCTCTTGGGGAAAGAGAAAAAAGACACCAGTATGTTGGGGTTTTTTTCTAAATCCTATCACTTTACTTACCAAAAGGTTGAAAATGTAACTGGAACATTTTTTCTGGCTTTTCTGAAAATAATCTCTTTTTGCAGAGACCCTCTCAAACTTCCCAAATTCCAATAAAAAAATGGCCAAAAAGAAGTAAAAAGAACCAAAGGGAAACCTAACAACGCCTTCCATGTCCAATTTATTTTTCGGATCTCATTATGGTTACAGAGTAAAGTCAGCGCAATTTACTCCAAATTATTTTAAACTGCCTTTAATTCTCCCTCCCCAACCCAACATGTGAAAACGTCACCAGTGCAGTTACCTCAGGTCTATGAAGGAACAGCTACTTTCAAATTCCAGTCCATCACATTCCTCATAAACTTTATTGGCTGTCTCAGGAGAATCACACTCTACAACTGCATAGAAGTATTTCAGGCGCTTGAACTGATATTCCCGCAGCTTTTCCCTATAAATCCTGCAAAAGTGGAGAAAACAGCACAGTCAGGTGAGCTGGCTTCTGCAGCTTTTCACTGGCAAAATATTTTAGTTCAGCTCATTAAAAACATGCCACCAATCAAACACTCTCCTAATCTTATGATGAGATTAAATGTTAAACAGCATGAGGTTCGACCGGTATCTATAATATAAAATATTAAGCTTTATTAAGTGTACAACTTCTATGTGACTCTGCTTCAGGATGCACCTTGATGCACACACTGAATGTGATTTCAGACTGTGCTCTAAGTCCATCACACACTCCCCCGGTGCACTAGAAACTTTCTTCAAAAGGACCTTTATTTTAGAAGCATCCAGATTTTCCAAATGCAGGGCAGTCCAGCAGGACGTACTGGACAAATATGGCCCCAGCCAGGCTGCCAAACATCTGGAAATCCTGGAAAAATATAAAAGCAAAACCTTTAACAAAAGCTAAAAAAATCCCCACACAACTGAAGAAGACATGCCTGGAGAATGGTAGGACTGAGGAGCTCGGCCTGGTAAGCCAGGACTGCAGCTCACAGCACTCAAGAAATCTCAGTCTGGGAATTCTTGGCCTAAGTTAAGGTCCCTGTGGGTTCACTGGTAAGAATTTTGAGCACCAAAGGGAGTTTGCTGCATCAATTTGTAGAGAACAATACTGTGTTAAGCTCTCATTCCTTCCAGTGATTATTCCAATGAGCTACACTGTAAGAATTTTGAACTTGCTTATCAACAAGCAAATCTTCTCAAGTTTCACCACGATGCATTTATTAAATGCACTGAAAATGAACCAGGGCCAGTTGTAAAACATCAATGGAAAAACCTAAAAAATTTAGGTGTCCACAGGAGATTTCTACATAAGAACTGGAAACAGGAGTAGATTGGGATTTTCCCTGAGAATTAAACATGTTATATCTCGTATCTGAAGATATAAATACCCATCATCCTCTGTGGTATTCTCTGGAAGCTCAAACAGTTCCACAGGTCCTTTTTGTTCTTCCTCTTTCAATCTCTCTTTTCCAAACTCTGAAGGATAAATCTACAAATACAACAACACAAAACTAAAATTTTAACTGTACCAATGGAACGGTACACTAACCAGGAAACAAATACCTCACCAGGCTTTTAGACTTCCTGGGTTTTATTTAACATCAGTTAAGGGATTAATTCCATAAACTTTAGTACCGTCCTAATTTTAATGTATGGAAAAGGCAGTAGAATAACTAAACTGCCTGCTAGAAATGAGTATATTTTGAGACAGATGAAGAACAACAGGAACCCTGACTTTGCTCATTCCGCTGTGGGGTATCATGACCAACATTTCTCAGCAAGCTGGAGGCACCCACTAATAATGGAAAAATATAACTTAATTGACCAGAAAACAACCAATTTATGAGTAACTTAGAAGTGGTGAAAAACAGTAAATACTGTGCAATGGTAAGAGGGGTTGGAATGCATTTAGGAATAGCCAGGTTTAAGGTTGGGTTCTGAAAATCAAACTAACCAAGGAAATGTAATCTCCTTGTCCCAGACTTTGAGAACTTCACTACTATTCTCAGAAAAAAAGCACTTAGAGCCAAGCTCATAAACATGAGAAATAAATGGCTTTGGCCTCTACTGCTACCAAATACACACCCAGTACTGAAAAGCAGCACATTTAATTCTAACACAGCAAGTTAAATTACTACACAGTTGCTCATTTAACACTTTAACCTCTCTTTTGGGTCTCCACGGAACTGCTTTATATTGTTCTTACTTTGTATTTTTCTTATTTAAAAAAAAAGTAAAAGCCTTTTAGAAATCAGGTCTTACCTTAACAGAAAATACTGTTCCTCCTTTGGGTGTGAAAGAACTAAACAGAGCCAGCAAATCCTTTGCCTTCAACCTATCCCAATCCATATTACAAACTGCCAGTCTACTTGTAATCTGAGAAAAAAAAAGGACATGAAGTTCATAGGTTTAATTCCTGACTTTTATGTGAAACACACAATTCTCTAGCAGAAATCTGTGGTAAAAATCAAAGTCAGCAATAAACATTACTGAAAAAAATTAAAGAGGCATTTTCCTCAAGGCCTTCTATCACTTAAACTAGTGAAGGCCAGAAGCTGCAACTAGCAGAGTAGATAAAAAGGACATGAACATTGAAGCACCACAAAAGGGCCTGCACCAATCACAGACTTAGGACTCCAGTGACAACACCAGCACTTAGGATTTTGTTAGCATCTTATACTGTCAGTCACAAAAGCAACGAGCATCAAGGTATTGTGGCAGCACCAGAGTACTGTCATTACTAATTGTGCTAATTGTAGTCATTCTTCACTGTCTAATGAAGTAGTAATTTCTTAAAGTGTGAGTTAAATAACTGAATTTTTAAAAAGCGAAAAAATCAGCAGTCAACAAAAGCAGTGCTATTTAAATTCTGGAATTTCTGAAAAGCTCAATTTTGTTTGGTGTTTTGCCCACTTGTAGACAACTAATCTACATCTAAGTCTGCTCAGAGGGAAAGGGAGACACCAGTGAAAACTGCAAGTCTTGAACTGACAATTTCATCATCCCTTGCATTCCGTAGCCAAAAGGCTGAAAAACCTTTCTGAAAAGCACTTCCACAAAGTGTTTCACAGATGAAGGCCCATAATGAACTCACAACACTTCTGAGTTTGCCACGTGGCACCTTTTCCCGTGCCAAGTCCTGTTTACCTCATCCCCACGGGGGGCATCTTTGTCCAGCTCTCGCCAGGAGTGCTCGATCTCCGGCTCCTTCGGAAACAGGTCGTTTAGATCCTCATCATCCTCTGAGCTCGTCTCAATGTTCCCTATGCCTCTAGCAAGGTCAGGCCCGCTCTCACTGTCTTCATCATCTTCTGAATCACTCTCTTCTTCACCTGATTCTTTGTCATCTCCTGGCTCCTCTTCCTCGCCCGTTTCCCCATCGTCGTCTTCTGGCTCCTCTTCTCCCGATTCTGCACCCTCACTTGCAGAAGTTTCTTCCTCTAACTGGCTGATACTTTTTACACTTTGATCACAGGTGTCTGTGCACAGAGAAATAAACATTAGATACCTATAGTATTTATGGTGGAATTGCATGTGATCTTTTACAAAAAGGAAAACTTCAGGTTTTCCTCATGCATATTTACAGGACCTTTCAAAGGTGTAATGACACAGCAACAAATTACACCAGGCAAGTGCAAATAACATAAAACATCAGTACTGCTTCTTCAGTTTGTCTAGTCTGGTCTAATCTAATTTAATTGCTCTTTTCGCCCAGAATTATCAATCTTAACTCTAATGAAATATTCTCTTATTCTATTTATATGTATAGAATTGACATGCAAACCCCAGATTTCAGTACTGTAGGCCACAGACAGTAACCAAAGGAAGGGTTTTCTTTGAGTCATCTCTTCTCTCTAACCCCTTCTAATATTAATGGCTCAATCCTGCCATCTTTACACTTTCAGCCAACAGACTGTGATGTGCTGAAGCCTTCATGGTATCAGGCCACATATCTGCTTTGGTTTGATAAATACAGTAGTTTATATGCTATTAGATACGTTACTTTTCTAACTAACCAACAATTTCAGCTCCAGCAATTAAAGGGACAGGGACAGTCACAATCTTACTGAAAAAGAAGCACTGATTCTATACAATCAACTCCAATCCTTCAGCAACAGTGAATCCGAGCCAGGCAGCTTTTTTATAACTGATCTTGCAAAAGATCTTCCATGGATAGCACCAACATCCAGGTAACACAGAGATGAATGCTACTTCTTATGTGAACAACTAACCTGAGTTTTTTATTTTCCCTCCTAGGGAATGGTCCCTCCTGGGAGCTTTAGCTGATTCAATACCACTCGCTTGTGAAGACTTCTGCTTGGTCTGATTTGAAGTCAGTCTTCCTGGTGATGCTTCTCTTTGCTTGTTTCCCCCTTTGGGTAAAAGGCCCTTGTTTCCTTGAGAGCGATCAACTTCCACTGCAGTTTTCTTTGAGTCCTCTTTCAAGCTGATTTTAGATTTACCTTTTTTTCCTTCCTTTTTAAGGTCCCTTAGTTTTGTCTCCGCTTCACACGTTTGCTCCACCCCTTGCTTGTTTATTTTGTTCTCCCTCAGGAGATCACCAGCAGGTACCTTTGCAGATTCTGCTTCCCCTTTGCCCTTCTTCTTCTTTGTTTTCCCTTTCTGCTTTTCGGCGCGTCCTTCACTCTCCGAGAGATCGGAATCAGATTCCGACAGGGCGTAAAACTTCCTGAGGTTCTCCGTGGAGGAGAAGTCCACAGGGCGGCCTCTTTTGTCCACCGTGTATCTCAGCTTGAACTTCTTGTCGTGGAACATCGCCCGGAACCGCCTGTCGATCTTGACCTTCCGCTCCTTCTCGGGCATCTCCCAAAACCTGGGATCCCTCGTGACGCGGCTGAACCGCCCGTCGCTCAGGATCTCCTCCTGGCATGACATCTTTGGTCCTGCTGAAGGCTTGGACATCTGGGGTAGGGAAAGAAACCCAAACGTTTCTTTAGAGATGTAGCCGGGGCGGGGGGGTGGACAGGAAAACGTTTTAAGCCAAAGTCGGGTTTCTAACCTATACCTAAAAAAAACCCTTTCCAAAGGCACACGTGGCGATTTCGTGGCACCACAGGCCACCAGGGTGGAAGGGCCCTCATGGGTCATCCCGTCCAACCTTTCTGGGCAAAAACTCAGCCTAAACAAGATGGTCCAGCCCCCTGCCCAGCCGAATCTCACAGGTGTCCGTTGCTGGGGAACACACCACTCCCCTGGGGAGATCATTCCAGTGGCTGGTTGCTCTCGCTGAGGAAAATTTTTCTCTTGACCTTAATCAGAATTTCCCGAGAGTAGCTTGTACTCATTGCCCCTTGTCTTTTGCATGTGGCTTCTCATAAAAAGGGAGCCTGCACCTTCTCTGTAGCCAATCTCTAAATACTGGAACACGGGGATAAGGCCCCCCCTCAGCCTTTTTCTGCCAAGGCTGAACAAACCCTGCTCTCTCAGCCTTCCCTCCCGTGGCAACTCCGCTGTGGNGCTGAGGGAGCGGGGAGTGCTCAGTGCAGGAGAGGAGGAGGAGGGTCGGGGGGCCCGTATCGTTCCTACAGCCGCCTGATAAGAGGCTGTGGCCAAGCGGGGAAAGGGCTTTTCTCTCAGGTAACCACCGACAGGACGAGAGGTCCCAGCCTTCAGCTGCGCCGGGCGGGGTTNCTTGTGTTTGTGTTTTTGTCGGTGCCGGTGTCGGTGTCTGTCCCGGCCTCCCTCACCACGCCGGCCCCTCCGTCGCCACTTCCGGTCGCGCTACGGGAGCCGCGGCGGGCCAGCCCGGCGGGGCGCGCATGCGCGGCGCGAGCGCGGGCCATGAGGGGCCTGTCCCGCCCGGCGCNGAGAAGGCTTTGGGGTCACCTAATCGTGGCCTTCACGTGCCTGAAGGGGGCCCACAGGAAACACGGAGAGAGACTTTTCACAAGGGCCTGGGGTGACAGGACAAGGGGGAACGGATTCAAGTTGAGAGAGAACACGTTTAAATTNGTCCTTTTTCTTCTCACCCCTCTCCTCCTCGTCCTCCCCCCGGTGCCTCGCCGGGCGCGCTGAGCCCCTTCGACCGGCGGCTGAAGCGGAAGCAGAAGAANTATTAGTAAGAAATTCTTCCCTGTGAGGGTGCTGAGGCTGCCCCATCACAGGCCAGGCTGGAGGGGGCTCTGAGCACCCCGGGACAGCGGAAGGTGTCCCTGCCCGTGGCAGGGCGGTCGGAACCGGACTTTTAAACCCCCTTCCATCCCAAACCATTCTGGGCCTCCGCGCCCGCACAGCAAACAGCCCACACGGGCCGCAGGCGGAGCGGCGATCCGCGCCCCCCCGCCCACAGCCGCCAGCAGCAGCCGCAGGATGCCCAGAGGATGCCCAGAGGCTCCCCTCTCGCCCGCACTCACCGCGCCGGTGCTTGTGTTTGTGTTTTTGTCGGTGCCGGTGTCGGTGTCTGTCCCGGCCTCCCTCACCACGCCGGCCCCTCCGTCGCCACTTCCGGTCGCGCTACGGGAGCCGCGGCGGGCCAGCCCGGCGGGGCGCGCATGCGCGGCGCGAGCGCGGGCCATGAGGGGCCTGT